>RXPK01001952.1:0-79010 GCA_004143645.1 Protaetia brevitarsis | reverse complement strand
CTTGGATTGGAAAAAGATGGTGAATGCAGATTCTGTGGGGAACAGGATGAAACACCATCCATCTCCTCTCAAACTGTGTAGCACTGTGCACTCGAGGGCATTTCACCTGGGAGCATGTGAAATCGAAGAGGGAGAATTACCTAGACTGGGGCCTCTTTCTAAAAGGAATAGGACTGGAAGCCAGCTGTAAAGCAGGCAAGAATAGGGGACACAATAGATCTTTTAGGTCGCAGTGTAACACCACCCTTTTACTTACATACATACATACATACAATACATACAAGTGACAAGGAAAGGCATCCAAGTGGATCTCTCAGATTTTGATAAAATATGGTAAAAATGTAGACCACCGAAAAATATTTCAATATTTTAAATTCTCATTTCATTCTTGGTTAGCTACTGCTACTAATTCATTACTATTATTATAAAGATTCCAAGTATAGAAGCTTCCATTTGAATTGAGACTTTTAATTAATTCTAATCACAACAACAGTGCTAAATCCAAACTTTTTCTCATTTACTACGGCTTTAAAACAGCATAACCGGTTTCGAATCATTGTAGCATTCTTTAGCGTCTAGAAGTACTTTTAGCGACTTTTACTAAATCCTACCTATCAGCAAATGTAAATATCATGTAATCAGTTACCTTTATTATCGTTTTTATATGACACTTCCAACGATTCCGTAAGGCCTTGCTCATTAGCTCCTAAACCTTTCCCGTGCTTCCATCCCATCTTCTCCAGCATTTTCTGTCCAAAACCATTCTTATCTGTGCGATTAAATTGCGTGAAAATATGATTTTAATAATAAGTCTGGTGTAACTAACCTTCTAACCACGCTTTCCCACGTGGATTTAAAGACCACCGCTGTTTTCTCTTACGTTCAGCTAGCATAGACATCCTTCATGAGTAAAATTCACTTGTAAAACTGATATTGGGATCTATTCTATGTTTCTTATTCCTTTTCACTTATAATTAAAACCGATTCTTGATTTTATAGCGATTTCAATATAACCAAACATGCTTAACTGTCATTAATTTAGGTTATATCGGTTAGATAGATAATTTATCATTTCGACCAATCAAAGCGTAGAAGTAAATTTTGACGTTACGTTCATGCGTTCACCGCTTCCCAGCGAATAGATGCGTTCAACAAGCAGCTTTCCCAGTTAATTTTTTTAATATAATTTTAATTTGTTGAATGCCGTATTAATTATTAATAGTATATCTATTTCTTAAAATAAACTTAATATTAATTTATTGCTTGTAATAATTTGAAATTTGATGGAGGATTCTCAATTTCATTAGACATATTTAAAAAAATAAATGAAAAATTTTGACTTTCAAAGACAATCTGTCATTTTTGGCG
Organism: Protaetia brevitarsis; assembly: GCA_004143645.1. Classification (NCBI taxonomy): domain Eukaryota; kingdom Metazoa; phylum Arthropoda; class Insecta; order Coleoptera; family Scarabaeidae; genus Protaetia; species Protaetia brevitarsis. The sequence continues at coordinate 77,642 of RXPK01001952.1, read as the reverse complement.
AAATGTAAAGCGTCAGCTACCTGTAAAAGATTATTTATTCATCACATTAGAAGTTATGGACGATGGATATTTAGTAAATGAACGCTTCTTTACCCAAATTACGTTTACTTTCTAATTGAAAATTTTAGATAGAACTCAACGTTTGCAACTTCAAAGGCGTCCAAACTGAAGCGATTTATACTTGTTTCAACAACGAATTGTGCTGCGATGAGGGTTGCTGCCCCAAAACCACGTTCAACATCTTCAGAATTTGGTATTTTTTGGTAAAAGGACAAATTCTTCATAAACCTTAAATTTAAATACGTTACTAGGAATCTTCTCGTATGTCTTAGGCTGACCATAATAGGACTGTTGTTTGTATTTTCCGGTGGTTGTAAAATCTGCAAATTTGCCTCGAATAGACAAGCTCGTGTCTCCTCTACTACGAGAAGATCGAGGAATGCCGCCAGATTTAGTAGACAGACCACTAGTACGGGGATGCCATCGATATCTTACGACCAAAGAAGTTTAGAAATGTATTTCGCCAATCCCAGAAGAAACGAACTGGATGAGTTGATCAATTTGCGGCGATTGCTAGTCGAACAAGAGGCTTGTAATGTCGCGATAGACAGATATGTCGCCTGTCAAAGTGGTAAAATTCCGTCAATAATTAAAAGGAAAAAAGATCGCCTTCTTTAGAATTTTGTTTAATTTATATACCCTAATAGCCAAATTTAAATTTCCCGCAACAATTTAATGAATTTAACGTAAAGCTTAGAAATAACTATTAAGTAATACAAATGGTGGGGAATTTTATGTATCAACGTTGAAGTTACAAAAATAATTGCGGGAAATTTAAATTTGCTATTAGGGTATACAGGATGTTCTACCAGAATTGGGACATTTTTTGAACTTCTAGTAAGAAATTGATTTTGAAACTTGCAGTGTAGTTATTATCCTCTGTGATCTATTTGAGAAAAATATTTTCAACTTTACAGCACTTTCATTATACAGGGTGTTGATATTAACTTTCTTATTTTAAATGGATTGGTGCAATTTTAATCGGTCTAATGAAATTAGAAATTAGTCATTTGTAACTAGTTTATGTGAGGGGTACTTACCCCTAAACTCAATCGTTTTTGAATATCAGCACCCTGTATGCCGAAAGTGCTAAAACGTTGAAAATATTTTCCTTAAATAGAGCACAGTGGGCTATGCAAGTTTCAAAATCAAATTTCTACTACGAAAAATCTAATAACCCAGTTCCTTGAGTCACCTCTACATTTGCGCTAAATTTACACATTTCAGCCTTAAGTGGATAAGGTTTTATTAAAGGGATATTGTAAAAAAATATTTTTCTTTTCAGTTAGGACAAGAGAACACGTTAATAGCGTAGAACCGCCCTCGTATAATAGTCTTCAGATAAAAACTACTCAATTCAACGCCGGTGATCCACCCCCAAACTATAGTAGCGTCTGTAAAAATCTACGTCAAGAGACGGGCGTTCAAAACAATAATATTGCCTTGAACGCGCCAATTTTGAACATGCCGGAAATGGCAGGAATACACGCACAAGCTAGTGCTCCCCACACTCAAAATGAGGGCAATAACAACAATAATAATTAATTTTCATACTTTTTTTGTTTATATAACCATATTAAATTTCTGATATTGTTTCGTTCTTGAATGCCTAAATAAATTATTAGTGTTGATATATGTCGTTTTCTGTTGATTGTTTTGGTTTTGTTTCTAACCTAAAAAATCTATTTTTGTACGTGATTATGTTACTTTCATGTAGAGCACGACTTCTACAAGTATTTTATGATTTTATTTTTTATTATAGAACTCGTAGAATTGTAAAGGGAAAATTTAAAGTTTCGTTGTAAAACCCACGCAGTACGTATTACCCCAGAAATGATATATAAAACCTAAGCGGTCAATTTTATCTTACAACAACATCGTTTTTTTTGACGAACGTAAACATAGCTGGAGTGTGTAAATTTTTTTTTCTTTTAAGTCGATGCCAAAAACAGGGACGGAGCAGCTAATTTTCTAATAAAAAAATTTCGGCTTTAATATAATGAGTTTTATTCTACAAATTAATTTATTAATGATATAATGTGATTTTATTCGTTTTTATATGCTTCTTGTTACGTGATGTATTTTAGGGGACTTGTTACTCGAACTTTGACCGTTTCTATCCGTGTAGAGCCCGGTCAAAATTTTTGAACACGGACAACTGCAAATCACAAATTTCAAAATAAAAAATTCGAATTTATAATTAATGTTAAATGTAATTATATTATATGTACACTTAAACGGACAAAAAAAAATTCTTAGAAATAAAATACACCATTAATATTGAATATTTTGGATATACAACCCTGTTTAAACTTATGTGTTACGTAATAGAGTAGAGGGGGAATCACTACAAAAAAATAATGCGGTAGTAAAGCTTTATTATATTTGCCTTAAAATACTTTAATTCATATTATATTTATATGTTTAACTTACGTGATGCATTTCAGGGGACTTCTTACTCTAAATTTGACGGCTTCTATTCGGCAAGAATCGGTCAATTTATTTGGACACTCGGACAATTGCAAATGACAAATTTTGAAAATAAAAAATTGATTTTCTTATTACTGTTAAGTGCAATTACATTACATTTACGCTGAAATCAAAAGAAATATTTCTAAGTGAATTATTTTCTTTAAAAATAAGGTTAAAAAAGAATAAAATAAAAATATTCTGACAATTTTTCAAAGTGGAAAATTTGTAGTTCTGATCATTTTCTGATGAAATTATCTAACTAATTTTGGATTTATGTCCATAGTGGAAGTAACAGTTTTAACATTAACATTTTTCCTAGTTAATGTAGATGACGTTTGAGAATGAATTTTAAGGGAGTTGCAGCTCTGATTTTGACCGTTTCGTCCGGATTAGAGACGGTCAAATATTCAAGGCTCGAAGAAGTGATGGTGACAATTTTTCAAAGTAAAAAAAAAACATTTGTAGAGTGAACCCAAAATGAGAAGTACATATGTCGTCGTCATATCCTTTTTGAACTGCTGGTATCGTCGGAAGAGTCTATTATACTAGCTTTAGGGGTGTTCCTGTCACTTTGACAGAAGTATTTAATGCAATTTCTATTGTAAAAAAAAATCACCCCTACGACCAATGACTTTAGTACCTCTATTCTACGTCGACATTACGATGACGACATATGTACTTCTCATTTCGGATTCACTCTACTTAATCATTTGCTAACTCAATTATTATTTCACTAATTCTAGATTTATATTTACGGATGGTGTAATAATGATAAGAACATAATAAACACTTCGGATATTGAACTCACTTGAACAACAACGAAAGTATGTATGTACGTTTTACCGGACTTCATGCTCTAACCTTGACCGTTTCATACGGGTCAAAGACGGTCAAAGTTTCGAAGCTCGGACAAGTGATGACGGCTATTTTTGAAAATAAAAAAAGTTATATTTGTAAATTTTTCTGGCGCCTTTGTTTCGCTAATTCTAGGATGTATGTTTATGGATAGTATAATAGTGATGAAAAATTTAAAATTAACGATTTTGATATCGAACTGTAAACACCGAAAGTACATAAGCATTTTAGGGGACCTCAGGCTTGAGTCTTGACCGGTTTCTACGTGTCAGATACGGTTAAATTTTTGAAGCTCGGACAAATGTTGGCGACAATTTTTGGAAATTAGAAAAAATAGATTTATATTCATTTTATGAAGATATTATTTCACCAATTCTAGATTTATGTTTATGCATGGTATAATTAGTGAAGAAAAAATTAAAATTAGCGCTTCGGATATCGAAGGTTTGCTCTATTTGAAAGATCAATCACATATCAAATATATAAAAAAATATAATGAATTACCTTTCACATCTAAAACTTCTCTCGATCTCATTTTTTAAAGTAAAATTGCGATCTATATTAATTTTGATGTATGTTTCTCCACAAAACGCCTCTTAACGGTTAGCTAATAACTAATTAACTTAAATAAATTATTCATTAATATTTCTTAGCCATTAGTATTGGCTTATTATATTTATATATTCTTATTTTTTATATATTTTTTATTTTTCTTTTATTTTTGGACGTGTCTAATATGTTTTTGTATCTTTTTGTACAAATAAAATTATTATTATTATTATTATTATTATTCATATCAGTTTATTTACTGCTTAAATTGGTTTGCATCTGCACTAAACTCTTTTCATGTAAGGCATCGTTAAGCTAAAGCAGCGCACTTATTTGTTATGTAGCTGAGCTTCGCCATGAGGTTGGGCAAATTTCCTTATTTTAATTGCATTTTATTTAATTTTAAGAAATAATTTCTCTTCCTTTCTGTAATCAGTAGGTACATTAAATGTAATCAGTATAATCACCATTCTATTCTCTTGTTTGCTCAATAAAAACATATTATTATTATTTATGTTAACGGATGGTGTAAAAGTGATGAATAAATGAAAATTAACGCTTTTGATATTGGATTGTCATCATTGAAGGCATGTGCATTTTAGGGGACTTCATTCTTTAATCTTGACCAGTTCATACGTATCAGAGACGGTCAAATTTTCAAAGCTCGAACAAGCGTTGGTGACAACTTTTGAGAATAAAATAATTTACATTTGCGATTATTTTTTAAAGCCATTACTTTCAAATGATTCCAGATTTATGTTTATGATGGTGTAATAGTGAGAAAAAATAAAATAATTGCTTCGGAATGTCGAACTGTCAACATAAAAAGTATGTGCATTTTAGGGGACCTCATGCTTTAGTCTTGACCGCTTCATACGAGTCAGAGACGGTCACATTTTCGAAACTCGGACAAATGATGACAATTGTTCGAAATCAAAAAAACCGCATTTGTATTCATTTTATGACGCAATTATTTCACTAATTCTAGATTTATGTTTACGGATGGTGTAAAAGTGATGAATAAATGAAAATTAACGCTTCTGATATTGAATTGTCATAATTGAAAGCCTGTGCATTTTAGGGGACTTCATCCTTTAGTCTTGACCGGTTCATATGTGTCAGAGACGGCCAAATTTTCAAAGCTCGGACAAGTATTGATGACAATTTTTGTAAGTAATAAAAAATCAACATTGTATTCATTTTCTGACCCAGTTATTATATTTCACTAATTCTACACTGAAAACCGATATATTTAAACAACCAAATATATTTTATTATTGATCTCCACTGGATTGGATAAATGTGTATAAAAATGAATGATAAATATAGTCCTTTCCAATATTGTTTTATTGAGTATAATCTTTTACATGTTTCGGCCTGTGGCCATCTTCAGAAAAAGATTCGTCGATAAAAAATATACCATGAAACAGGTCCTGGTAAAGTCTTAAAGTCATACAAATATCACTTTACAAATGTTGTAATGCATAAAGTAAAAGGATACGAAATTTAAAACTATTTTAAAAATCAATAAAATATTAAAACGTACACAAACATATTAAAAATTAAGACCGAAACCCATTCGGTTTTAATATACAGGGTGATTCTCAATATATGCGACAAACTTTAAGAGCTGATTCCTGAGGTTATTTTGATCATAAAAGTTCATATGAGTATATGTCCAAAACGGTTTGGTTTTAAAGTTATTGAATGTTTAATAATAAATTATGAACTATGACTAACACGATATAATATCACAGTTGGTTCTTGAAAAACTATTGTGTTGAAAGGGAATTGTTTATTTGTCATTTCAGTATTTGTCAATAGTTGTCAGAGTATTCATTCAGTTTATTGCTAGTTTCTGTTTTCTAAAATGAATTACACGAATGCTGAGATGTGTGATATGCATTTCGTTTACGGTCTTGCCAATGGAAATTCGCGTGCTGGTAGACGTCTATATGAAGAACGATACCCGAACCGTATCATCCCGCATCATTCAATATTTACCCGTCTTCACCAACGTCTTAGTGAAACGGGAAATTTTAAAAAACGAACGACTAATACCGGGCACCCATCTACAGTGAGAACTCCACAAGTTGAAGAAATGGTACTAAATGAAATTGAGGAACATCCTACTACAAGCACCAGAAAAATGCGTTTGCTTTAAACATTAGTCAGGCCACAGTTTGGAGAATATTGAAAGATCAACTGTTGTATTCATATCACATTCAACTGGTGCAGGCACTTTTGCCAGCAGATTTTCCGCAAAGAATGGCTTTTTGTCAATGGATGCAACACAAAATCCTGACTATTTGGCTCAAATATTCTTCACCGACGAGGCTACTTTCTCCAGAAACGCGATTATTAATTTTCATAATAATCACATACGAGCCGAAGAAAATTCGCACGAACTAGTGAATGCCCGTCATCAACATCAATTCTCTGTGTCAATGTGTGGGCTGGAATTGTTGGAGATCACTTGATAGGTCCACATTTTTTACCGATGCGGTTAAATGGCGAGGTATACCGCAATTTTCTTGAAGAGGAGGTACCACTACTGCTGGAAGAAGTTCCGTTGCAATTAAGATTACAAATGTATTTTATGCATGACGGTGCTCCAGCGCATTTTAGTTTAGTTGCTCGCGAGTTTTTGGACAATACGTATCCAGATCGGTGGATAGGACGGGGAGGTCCACAGCCGTGGCCTCCTCGGTCTCCAGACCTAAATTCTTTGGACTTTTTTCTCTGGAGTCACCTTAAATCATTAGTTTATACGACTCCCATTGAAAATGTCGATGAACTGAAAAATCGTATTATCGCAGCTTTTCAAATAATTCGAAATAAACCTGGTATTTTAGAACGGACTCGCCAGTCAATACGACGGAGGATAGAAGCTTGTATTGCAGTTGGGGGCGGTCATTTTCAACAATTAGTATAAGTTAATTTTGTTTTACTAATTATTTTGTTAATTTATAATAAAACATTAATTATGGTAACTAACTATTAACATTGTACAACTTTAGAACTAAGCGATTTTGGACATATGTTCTTATGAACTTTTATGATTAAAATAACCCCAGGAATCAGGGCTTAAAGTTTGTCGCATATATTGAGAATCACCGTGTAGATCAGATTTATGTTAAAAAAAAATCAAAATTAGCGCATCGGATATTGAATTGTAATTATTGAAAGCATGTGCATTTTAGGGGACTTCATCCTTTAGTCCTGACCGTTTCTGACGGGTCTGACACGGTCAAATTTTCAAAGTCCGGCCAAGTAAATGGGACAATTTTTAAAACTGAAATATTAGTGTTTTTAAAGTGATTTCAAAACAAATTAGTTCTGCATCGATTCATTCGCGCCTAATACGATTCTGTGTGCGTCTCGGCCGTCCTTTACTAATGCCGATGACAAAAACAAACGACCGCTGACGTTTCGACGTCGAAAACAATCGCCTGTCGACTATCGTCGACGCGTGACGTCGCTATTATAACGGACGCGTTCAGGAGAGTAGAACGGCATAGGAAATCAATATTATCCCGCAGTCATTCCGGGTGAAACTAGTATAGAGGTACGCAGACCGATGCACAGTGTCCCGACGGCAGACGTCGGATAGGGCGTCGACTTTTGGTACATACGCTGTAATAACAGTCGTGGCTTTTAATACGACGCGTCGTTCGAGTGCCCGATGTTGTTTATTATCACGTCGTGAGACAAAAACACAACAATTGTTGGCGATTTTTCCAGCAGGTTTCCTAATAGGAGTATTATTATTTATTTTTTGATAGCGGTCAAACGGCGGCAAGATTTCGTTCGAAATATTGAAAGAGGAACCGATGTCAAATATGAGCGTCAAGGTAAGTACCCATACGAAAGCTGTAGGCTTTTAACATGTTCCTATGTCATGGTTTTGCTTGAACTTTTTTTTTTTATTAATTGTCAAATTGATTTCGAATATTATTTTCTCCTTTGTCCTTATACTTAACCGTATTATTGCTATCTCTTTTTCCACTTGATGAGTTATTCGTGTTTGTTTTTAGGGACTCTTTTCTCTTTTTTTTTTTACATGGAATGACAAGATGCGAAACATCTGCTGACATTATTGGTTTTAATTAGAATATATTTTGCTTCACGTGTCTGTTTTTCTTCCATAATTTGTATTAATAACGAGACCCCTTTTAGCGCCCTCTGTTAAAGTAAAAAGTAAAAGACATAAATAAAAGCATATTATGAACAGAACTATCAAGTAATAAATTTTTTATTTATTATTTTTATTTTAAATGAATTTCACAATCGCAAACCCCTCTCTCAAAATTGCTCCCTAATTCTTTTTTAATATTTTAATTTTTGTCCATTTCTTTATTTTCCGCATAATTTAAGACATCTGCTAAGATAATTTTACCTTGTGTGACGCAGTTTTCGCAATTAGTACATTCATTTTGAATAATAAGACGCCTCTATTAAATTAAAAAATAAGTAAGTAAAATATATTACGAACAGAAGTATCACAATTGAAAACGCCCCCCTCAAAACTGCCACCAATTATTTTTTAATATTTTTTTAATTTTTGCTCTTTTTGTTTTCTCACAATTTAAAACATCTGTTAAGCTCACTGGTTTTAATTAGTACGTATTTTGCAGTATGCGTGGATTTTCTTCTTCGTATTTCGTAAATCATTTTTGAACTATGAGACCCCTTTTTAGGGCCCTCCCTTAAATTAAAAAAAAATAAATAAAGTAAATACATATTATGAACAGAACTGCCAATAATATAATTCCCCAATTATTGTTTTTATTTTAAATGAACTTCACAATCGAAAACCCCTTTCTAAAGACTGCCCCTCCAATTATTTTTTAATATTTTAATTTTTGCACATTTTTTTTTTATTTTTCCTATAAAACTTCTGCTAAGATCATTGGTTTTAATTTACATATTTTGTCTTACGCGTGGATTTTCTTCTTCGTAATTGATAAATCAATTTTGAATTATGAGGCCCCTTTTTAGCGGCTTCCATTAAATTAAAAAAATAAATAGATAAAGTAAATATATTATGAACAGAACTGCCAATAATATAATTCCCCAATTATTGTTTTTATTTTAAATGAACTTCACAATCGAAAACTCCTTTCTAAAAAACTGCCCCCCAATTATTTTTAATATTTTAATTTTTTGTACATTTTTTTTTATTTCCACCATAATTATAGACATCTCCTAAGATCATTTTGCCTTATGTAGGGAAGTTTTCGCAATTAGTACATTTATTTTGCATATTAAGACGCCTCTATTAAATTAAAAAAAAAAATAAGTAAAACATATTACGAACAGAACTATCAAACGATGTATTCGCCATTTGTTATTTTTATTTTTAAATGAACTACACAATTAAAAACTCCTCCCTCAAAACTGCCCCCCAATTATTTTTTAATATTTTAATTTTTGCCCTTTTTGTTTTCTCACAATTTAAAACATCTGTTAAGCTCAGTGGTTTTAATTAGTACGTATTTTGCAGTATGCCCTGGATTTTCTTCTTCGTATTGGTAAATCAATTTTTTAGCGTCTTCTATTAAATCAAAAAAATAAATAAAGTGAATACATATTATGAACAGAACTGCCAATAATATAATTCCTCAAGTATTGTTTTTATTTTAAACGAACTTCACAATTAAAAACTCCTTTCTAAAAACTGCCCCCCAATTATTTTTTAATATTTTAATTTTTGCACATTTTTTTTTATTTTTCCTATAAAATGTCTGCTAATATCATTGGTTTTAATTTCATTTCTCAGGGGTCTCATAATTTAATTTATTTAAAAATATGAGACCCCTTTTTAGCGTCTTCTATTAAATTAAAAAAATAATCAAAAACTAAATATATATTATGAACAGAACTGCCAATAATATAATTCTTTAATTATTATTATCTTTATTTTATATGAAGTTCAGACCCGAAAACTCCCTTTTATTTCCCCATAATTTAAAACATATGTTAAGATCATTGGGTTTTATTTTATATGCATTATAATTATTAATAGTGCCTTCTGTTAAATTAAAAAAAAAAATAAATAAAAATATGTTATAAACAAAACTGTGAAATAATGTATTCTTCATTTATAATTGTTATTTTAAATTTAACTTCAACTTTTGAACCGAAAACTCCCCCCTCAAAACAGCCTTTCTCTTCAATTATTTTTTAATATTTAAATATTAAAATTAATATTATAATATTAATTAAACATTAAAATTAATATTATCTATTAATATTAATATTATTTTTAGTGTTTTAATTTTTTTTTACTTCTGTTTTATTTTTCCATAATTTAAAATATTTGCTAAGGATATTGGTTTTAATTATTAGTATTTTCGGTTATGCATAGCTTTTTTCATCATTTTTAAATTGATTTTAAAAGATGAAGTCCCCTTTTCACCGCTCCTTATTTAATTAACCAGCAAAATAAATAGAAAACATATCAAAAGATATTGAGCTGTGAAAGAATATAAATCTCATTTATTATATTTTTTATCGAAAAATTTCCCCTCAAAGTTGCCTTCCATTTTATTTTTCCAACTTTATATTTTTCTATTATTTAAAATAAAATGTTTTGATGACCAGGAATCTGAGTTAGAATTTCATTGTTTTACTGCATTTAAGCAAAAATAAGCATTTAAGGTTAAAGTTGTTTTTTTTTTCCTATTAAATTAAACAAAAAATAAGTAAATAAATAAAAAAATAGAATAAAACATTGAAGATTACCAAATGAGATATTTTTCATTCATTTTGTATTTTAAACACATTTAGACAAAAGTGTGTCTCAATTAATTTTTTAATAAATTAGTTATTAAACAATGCGTTGCAACCCCCTATCAATAATAATATATACATCAATATGTATGTCTATGTTAATATCAGGCTTCAAAAGATAGCAGGGGAATCAGTCTTTGCAATAAAAAACTTATTTATTCAAGAGCCTCGATATTTTGTTGTTTTAATTTATAACTTTATCTGGAACAATGCTACAAGGTAGTGTTCAATATTTAACGGCAAAAAGACATACTATTGCAAAGGTGACGCTTTATTTTCATTAAATATTGAACAATTGTTTTTTAGTATTGGACTTGATGAAGGTGTAAATTAAAACAACAAAGTATTAGCCATTGAACAAATACATATCTTTTATTTTCTTTTTTAAAAAGTAATTTAAGCAAGAATAGCTTTTATTGTTCAACTTGGTTTGAACCTATTAAAGGAAAAAATCAATAAACGAAACATTCTCATCCTTCAAAATTGCCCGCAATTTCGGTTTTTCTAATTAATAACTAATTATTATAAAAAATAAATATTTTGGAATTATAAGAACTAAAATTCTCAAGTTTTTAGTTATTTGTCAAATGTCTGCTAATCAAAAATAAATTTAACGACATTTATGGCTTTGGAATATCTTGAATTTATATTATACTCTTTCTTAAGGAATTTAAGCAGAAATATTTTTTGTGATTCAACTTGACATATTTTTACTAAATTAAACAAAAAATATTAATATATTAAAATTATAAAAATATTATAACATATTTTCCATTTATCATTATTTTTCTTATCCTAAACGGGTGTATAAATTCAAAATTCCTGTGCCCCCCTTAAGATTGTTCCCAATTCTTCCATAATATTTTTATTTTTTGCTAGGTTTTTACTTTACTATAAATTAAATAAATCATTTAATAATAAAATGTTTATTTAATTTATTAATTTAATTCTTTTATTTTTACATATATGTATACTATATATTTAGATTTAATTTTTTGCAAGGTATTTTCTTAATAACAATTCAATGAGATTATTTCGATGAATAAATAAATAAATGAAAAATAATAAAAATATTTTCAATTTATTATGGTTTTGTTTCTAAAAAGGGCCTACAAGCACGAAACTCTGTAACCACCCTCTCCCCCCAAAATTGACTTTTTTTTAATATTTTCATTTTTACGGACATTTTATTTTTTTATAATTTAAAATAAAACACTATAACACATTTATGTAAGTAAGAAGTTAAAACTCCCATTTCCCTAAAAATTATTTTAAGAAAAACCCAAGGAATTTTAATTATGCAATTCTGTTCTTATACAGTGTGTTAAAAAAAGGTTGTCGGATATTTTTACCCAGTTAAGTACTGGTGAAATAAACAAAAAATTTTATTTAATATTATTTTTGACATATAGTCGATTGCATATTTTAAAATAAAAAAAAACATTTTTCGGTTTTCAGAATAGTTCCCTTTGTCAAACAACTGATTGTAACTTAAAATTAGTTCTGTCAGACATCTGTCATCAGATTATTTATCATTTGCGTCAATTTTTTTTGTTCTCAAAATTATGCATAAGTACACAAATGCAGAAATGGCCGATATGCATTTTATGTACGGTCGTGCGAATGGTAATGCCACTGAAGCACGGCGTAGTATGCCGAAGAATTTCCAAATCGGTTGTTACCGAGTGATAAGATTTTCTTAAGACTTCATATCCGGCTGTCCGAAACTGGTTCATTTAAAATTAATGGTGGTTCTGGTAGACCTAGATCAGTTTCTTCTCCCGCAGTAGAATTAGATATTTGAGACGGGTAGAAGACAACCCAAATATTAGCACCCGAAGACTTGCCGCAGAACTGAACGCCAGTTATCCTCTCATTTGGAGAATTCTGCGAGAACAGTAGCTCTATCCCTACCACATTCAACGCGTGCAAGTTCTTGCTCCTCTCGATTATGATGCACGTAGGGTTTTTGTCATTGGGTTTTACGAAAGCTGGCGGAAACTCCTAATTTTGCGACTCAGATTTTATTTAGTGACGAGGCTGGGTTTACAAGAGACGGAATATTCAATTTTCATAACAATAACGTCTGGGCAGATGAAATCCCCATGCTGTTGTTGAACTGCATCACCAAAACCGTTTTTCGCTAAATGTTTGGCTTGCTATTTTTGGAGACTGTTTAATTGGTCCAGTATTTCTCCCTAATAGTTTAACGGGACAAGTATACTTGGATTTTTTAAGAAATGAATTACCCGTTTTGTTGGAAGACGTGCCACTTTTTAACAGATTAAATATGTGGTTTATGCACGATGGAGCTCCTGCGCATTTTTCCATCGTAGTTAGAAATTTCTTAAATCAAGATTACAACGAGAGATGGATAGGACGGGGTGGACCAACTGCATGGCCTCCTAGGTCCCCTGACCTGACACCTCTAGACTTCTATGTTTGGGGGCATCAAAAACAATTAGTGTACGCACGATCTGTAAACAATTTAGAAGAACTCAGGCAACGAATCGTAAATTGTTGCGAGGAAATTCGGAGGACCCAGAATTTTCGAAAGATTGCGTCGATCTTTCATAAGAAGGTGTGAAGCGTGCTTAGAAATGAACGGTGGACAATTTCTTTAGTTTTACGTTAAATAAACATTTGTTTAATTTACATTGCGATCAGAATTTCTTTGAAAATTTTTATGCTACTAAAACAATATGCAATCGACTATATGTCAAAAACAGTTGAATTGCGGACCCATGTTGGCTAAGACTTTTTGTTTATTTCCACCAATACTACAATTGGGTAAAATATCCGACAACCTTTTTTTAACACACTGTATATCGAATAAGAAATACTTTTAACTACTTTTGTTTCAACATTTTCTTTTTTTTTTTGAATAAGAATATCTTTTGTGATTTGATAAATTGTAAACCTAATTTTCGTAATAATTGAAGATAACTTATTTTGAAAATTCAACCTTTTTCTGGCACAAAATGTGAGTAATATTAGGAGAATTGAAAAAAATGACGACGAGAGACAATGAGTATATGATAAAAAAAATTGTAATATTTCAAATCTCGTATCTTAAGTAATCCCCATAAACTGTTTGAAATTTAACAGCTATTTATACAACCGGTAGATATGATGAGATAAAACATCAAGGAAAACTGATGTATAATACTTTTGTTTCTTATTGTATAAGTATTTTTAAAATAAACAAATAAAAACGCTTATTTGTTGCGACTAAAAAGCAGTTGAAAATATTCATTATCTTAACAAAAAAAAAAATGCTTTGATTTTAGCTCTTTATCATCTAAGGTCAAATAATTTAATAACATAAACCGGAAGTAACTACTTAAACGCAATTTAAAAGCTTAAAGTTACGTTAGGAAGGATCAGTTTGCAATAGAAATTCTTAGATAAACTTTCGCGGGTTAAAAAGTATCTTTTAACCCCTTTCCATTACATCACAAAGGAATTATTCAATCGATAGTTCGCGAACTTAAAATCTATTTAAATAAATAAATACAGGGTGTTCACTTTAAGTAAGTAGTATTTAAATTAGGATCTATATACAGATGCATGCTATGTGCTTTATTTATTCATGTATTTGTGATTGTATTAGTCACACATGCGTCAGAATACTTTTTCTTTACAACCCAGAATTTGACATTCCATTTTAATACAATTATAGTAGTAGTGATAATAACAAAACCTACCAAGATTTACGCATAGCGCATAGCGATAAAATTGTCAATCATGAACGAGAATTATTAAGTATGTGTTGTTAATTTAAGTCAGTGTATATTTTCTATCACGATAAGCCGGGCATATACAACATTTCTTTTATTTGTTTTATATCAACAGATTAACGGTGTTCTGTTAAATTAAAAATATGTCACACAGTGTGATCGGAAACGTAATGTTTCGTCTATGGTGTTATCGGTAGGAAATATGGAGAGGTTTTTTGAAAATGGGTAAGTCATAAAAATGTTTTATAGCACTATAGAATGATAAAAAAACGCATAAGAAAGTCTCGTAAATTTTTTAGAGTAGACAAAACAAGGATACCGTAAAATATACTATACTAAATAATGAATTTAATGGGTTTGGGCACGTTGCCAATGTTGGAGCACCTTTCCTGAAATAGCTTTTTTTGTGATGTTTATAAAATCGTAATTACAGTTTTAAATGTGCGATTCTTAAATTTTAACAAATCGCGTTAATAAGTTTAAGTCTAAAAGTATCTTATGGGTCATTCTTCAAAAATAATCATTTTTTAGACATAAATAAATAGAGACCGGAATATATGCAAAGAAAAACTAGAATATATGCATCGATTTTTGAGAAAATATGCATAAACCTGGGGCATATATACAAAAAAATTGCGACAATATGCAAAATTTTTACATAAAATAAATAAGAGCAGAAATTTAAACATTAATTTTATTGCACGAAATTTTTTCATAACATATTTTTAAAACAATTTATAATTAAATGTTTTTCAAAATTGTGTAAAAGAAAGTTTCGTCTTCTATCAGAATACGTATGTTTCGAAATAGAAAAGCTTCTTTCAACATCCACAGATGTAATTGGTGCATTTTTTAACTTTGCAATACATTCTAAACTAAAATTAAAGTCGAAATCCTTTACTGTTTCACCTTGCAAAATTTTTCTTAACTTTCTTCAATTTCAAATACCTCGCATTTTTATTTATCACTTTTTTAAATTTATCGTACATAGAATTACTTATTGTACCCTTAACCTTCTTACATAGCATATCAAATTCGTCTACTATTTCGACTGATTCTGAGAGCGACATCCCTTGCGTTTCTAGTTTACGAAAGAAACTTGAAACAAAACTATAATTTGACTTAATATACAAAAGGTATTGTATCAATTCTGTTGATGTTACTATCTTTTTACACTTTCCTAGAGCAATGCAGTCAGCAGTGATTTCAAGAACTACATTTTTTATTCCTTCAAAATTATCGGCGAAAAAAATTGCAGCCTCTAACCATGTACCCCATCTCGTAATAATCGGTTCAGGAGGCAATTTAATACCGGGAAGTCGCTCCTTATAAAATTGGATTCGTAAGGTGCTTTTAAAATACTTTGTTGACATTGCTAATTAAATCATTAATCAAAGGGAATTGATTCCTAATGTTTTCGGCTACACGATTGAACCCATGAGCTAAACAAGTGGTATTAATAATGTTACTATAAAAAAAATTTAAATTTTGCACGGCTTTTATCATGTATGGTGCAGCGTCGGAGACATTAGTAAAATTTTTTCACAAAGGTATACTTCCAGGTAAAAGAAATTTGATAAACCTTCTTGAACGAATTGGGCAATTGTCACATTATTCGTTTTTGAGGTTCTTTACAATAAATTAAATATGATCACCTACAATATCCTCATGAAGAATTCCTATTAACAAATGGGCAATATAACGGCCACACTTATCCATACTTTCATCTACCATGATATAAATAAAATTATTCCCTACCAATTGTTGAATTTCTGCTATTGTTGCTTGCTGGTAACAAGGTGTGACATATTTTTTCGTAAGGTACTTTCGTCAGGTATATATGTTTGCAATATTTTTGCAGAAATGATTTCAAATTAACATTGTTTAATCTTGCTAATGGTATGTTAGACGAAATTAATGCGTTATACAGATCCGTATTATATTCTTCTTGTTCTGAGTTTCGTGAAGTTGTTGCTACACATTGACGTATAGATTGCTACACACATGCGGATTGCTTTAGTTTTTCACATTTTCCAATATGTGATGGAGTTTTAGCGTGTTGATCAATCAGGTATTTTCTCTCAGAAGACACCTACAACAACAATCGTCATTTTATATCAAAAGTTAAAGAATTTAAGAACAATTGTAAAGCTTTGAGTAAAATTAAACTTACCAGTTTACTGCAGGCTCGACCAAATATTTTGTCGCCATTCTTTACCAGTTCAGGATATGGCTTAATCCATAAAGAAATTTTGTTCGCTATACTCATTGTATGTACGCACAACATTTAAAAACGTAACACAATTACATGTTGTTTCGCTCAAAGATATTCAATGAATGAATAGTTTATTTGAGAATTAATAATAATAAAACGGGACTTACCACATCCCTTTTGCTAGGCGAAATTAAACACGTGCAGTATTTGGAAAAAAGTATTAGAGAAACCAATGTTAAAGATTTATCGTTCTGAGAATTGTCGGTTGTCGATCTACATTAGGAATCACTAGGATTTTTACTAATAGAAAGGATGAGAAAAGCTTAAATATGCAATATATGCAACTTTTGTAAAAATATGCATAGAAATGCCTAAATATGCAATATATGCAATCAGTAATTAGCGCTAATTAACTTCAATTAGTGTAATACGTCTACATATAGACAATAATTAAAGATATGCAAAAATAAAAGATATTCACTTTGTATATAATCCGGTCTCTATAAATAAAGTAGATAGTTTTGTTTAATGTTAAATTTTTCTGCAAATATGTTTGCTGACACCAGTTAAGACCACCGTAATACCAAAATAGCAGAGGACCAAACTGTATTATTAATTTTACCTTTTTTCAAAGAAATACAAAAACTTGTGCTACAGCAATGATTTAACCCCAGAGGAATGCACGCAAATAGTTTTTTTTTTTTATAAACATTTATTGAAATGTCTTTATAAAAGTTTATCCTTGTTCAAAAACTGGAATATTTTTTTTGTGAAAGAAGATATTATATCCCTTCGAGAAGAAACTGCAGGAGATGGCAAAATATCTACAATGTCATAAAAATGGCCTGAGGGTCGGCCTTTAAAAGTCTGTTTACCATCCAACTTGAAATCATGTAGAAACATAACTTTAACTGCACCATCTTCTTGTAGGTCTGCTTGAGTAATTTGCAGCATACATGTATCTCTGTGTCATTCTTCTGGTCAACTCTATTCCAGAGGAATGACGATTTTTAATAAATTTAAATATAGCTGCTATATCACCTGGGCTTTTTCTATTTTTATAATTTTCTTTTTTATATTTCGATGCTTTTATAACTAGTAGGGCTGAAACATACACACAAATAATCCTGAAATTGATGGATGAACAATTATTTTAACCTTAAGATAGTCAATAACAAATTACCTCTACCAAAATCATTCAAAGAGATTGTATTTTTTGTTTACATGTTCTACCACAGAGAAAAAAACTAAAAAAAAATGTATAGTAAACCTAAATGTATACAGTTTAATGTCTAATATAACAAAAAGCCAAGTTGGCACCTTAAACCAAACTCAAAAAAATCATCCCTAAACTGGTGAAAATAATGATAACTTTGAACTGAGAGAACTGTATTAGTTCTTGATTTTTTTTTTTGTTGTAGAATGGCCATAATCAGTGTTTACTTACATTTTTTTTAAACGTGGTAGCTTAAGTAATTCCTGATAAAAAATATTGAATTCTTCCCCCCTTATGCTAATATCTCGAATGGGGTGACATCGATTGAGCTAATGTTTGATATTTAGAGTATGTGTGACAGTAGTACTCATTTGCGTTAACATCAGCCCGATAGCATTAGAGGCACTTTTCATTAGCTTATCGGAGTAGAGTCTTTAGAAGCAATTTTAAAATGAAAAATACATAAAGTTCTTATCTTATCTACCTAAATACATATTTTCTTATGCTATCCTACACATCTATCTTTTATCTAACCTTACATGAACACGTTTGCGTGTTTGTCTACTTTGTTT
Organism: Protaetia brevitarsis; assembly: GCA_004143645.1. Taxonomy (NCBI): domain Eukaryota; kingdom Metazoa; phylum Arthropoda; class Insecta; order Coleoptera; family Scarabaeidae; genus Protaetia; species Protaetia brevitarsis. The sequence continues at coordinate 59,168 of RXPK01001952.1, read as the reverse complement.
ATAAATATTATTTAACCTTAACACTTTGTTGATTATCAAACAAAGTATGCATTCAAACATGTGTACACCTTAACCTATATCTAAATATTTATGCTTACGTCTGTAATAGTTTTACAATAGCATTACACTGATGATATGGTCCCGTGGCTCTTAAGTTACTATATTTGATTGAAATTAAAAAAACTTTTTATACGAAATAATTTTTTCAGAGTTATCTATTTGCGGGAAAGATTTTTTTTTCGGTGTTGGTTAAAATTAACTAAAATTTTAACACTAACAAAGGAGATTTTGCATATTTTGTGCTTAAGTTTGAACAGCTGCCCAAGCTTAACTCTTTATTATAAACAAACACATATTTCATACAATATGTTAACTTTCGATAGCCTTTTTTAAATAATGTATCCCCTTTGATCTTGTAAGTGCTATTAATGCCCTTAATATTATCTGTGATTTAATAACGAATTAATTATTGCTTCCCTATACAGCAGCATAAACACATACTCGGGAAACTTTGTTTGATATCAAATATATTTAATGTTATATTGTAAAAAAAAACTCAAAATCCGTTTGAATATCCTCGTTGGCGATTTGCCAGAACGTTATGTAATTTATGGCAGTGAGCGTTTTTAAAAATATACTTTGTATGCCTCGAATATAAAACTTCATATGAGAAAAATATATTTATCTCATACAGGATGAAATAAATCGGCAATTTGTTGATTTTTAAATTAGGTACTACAGTTTAATATATCGTTTCTTTTTTTTTCTTTGCAGATGACGAGATACAAACATGCAGATTTTACAGATGACGATAGTGTTGGTAGCGTACAACTTACAGAAGGTAAAAAAACGTAGTTATTTAATTTTTATGTGTCTACTTAAGTTGGAACTATATAGAAAACTTTTATTATTAAAAGTATGTGTAACAATCGACCTATTCAACGAAATTAATGAGATTTTCATCTTAAATCCTCATTCATTTATTCCTCCACATTATTATCTTTAGGGAAAGCAAAATATCCTTTATACAGGGTGTATCAGATATAGAGGTAAATATAATAATATGTAGCAGCCGTAATCATATTCGATCAAAAGGTCTTAATGCACAGGGGTCTATCTGTAAGCATTAACGAGAAAAAAATATTTATAAATGCCGTGGGCTAGAGCCGCACCTGTGCCCAACCTAAATGCTGTCCCGAGTATACCCCCACATACCACTATCATTCAGCCATTACCGCTGTTAGTTTTGTGTGGATCGCCGCTTGGAGTGCAAGCCACTTCGAACATTTTATTTAAATTCTTCCCGTCTCGAAAAAAACGATCCTTTTCAGGACCATCATGATTTCATATAAAGAAAATCGAAGCTTGATGCATCGGCAAAAGCGCGGGAATGTATAGATTCATTTTCGCGCGACATCATAGTAAAAAGGCGTGTTTGCAAATTTTCTGTATCTACATTTATTTCTGTGTAATTCGATTCAATTCATTTTGCGTTATATGATTAAATAAATCCAAAAGAAATAACTCGGATTCATGTGGTACAGTTTATTAACACTAACTCTCGATTCGACAAAGCAAAAGAAAAATATTTACGTTTTTTGTAAGTACTGAAGTCGCATATCCGGTGAAACTAAAACGTCTTATCAAGATATTAAAAATAATATTTTGTAGACTTACGTAGAATACTCTTAACAAATACGGAATGTTTGTTTTATAAAAAGAAGAAATTTAAAATGCCTCAGTTTTGCTATTTTTACAAGGGCACTGGCCGATTGACCTTTGTTTATTCAGAATGACGTTAAATGAACTTACGGCATACCATTAAGAATACTAAATGAGTGCAATGTATTTATACATAATACCACGTTTAGCGGGTGCTTAACATGACGTTTCCTTGCATCAGGCCCGGACTAAAGAATTTTTGGCTCTAAATTTTACTTTTTTCTATTTTTTAATGATGAAATCCTGTTTCGGCGGGTTTGCGCTTTATATGTCGTGTAGTTAACACCCAAGCAAAATTTACTTTTTTATTTGATACACCCTGTATAGATGGTTCTACATCATTTTAAAATGCAATAATCTAAAATACAATCTTTTTTATTGGCATGTCATACAAAGTATACAAAAAAATATGTTTTTTTTCTCTTAACATTGAAGTACCAGTATTTTAGACAGTAGCGTGAATTATTAAAAAGAAATATTGACTATATATAGACTGTCATTAAAAACTAACAAAGCAATCAATCAGACTGTGTCAATCAACGATTTGATTGATACTTGGCATATTGACAGAACTAATTGAGTGTTGTAAATCACTGCTTTTCGTTTGTATGTCATTCCGCTTTTAATTAAAGTTCCAAAATTAAATATGGATAAATACGTTACATTAACGAATATAAAATGTTATAAACAAGGATTCTAATATACAGTGTTCTTCAGGTTAACTCGTGTATTCGATTGCTCATTTGCTATTATTGAAGTAAGATGTTTTACTTAAACACATTGTGAAACTAGACATCAAAGGGCACATCTGGAAATTATTTGTATTATACCGAGTGTTCTAAAACTGTCGGATAATCATTGATAAAAAAAATTGATATTTACATAGTAGCATTAAAAAATTAATATACTGCCACAAATGTGAAGGATAAGACCAAATAAATGGAATTCATTCATCGAAGGATATACGTATAATATTTCAGGAAAAAAATCATGTTGTGCATTTTTAAAAAGAGTGTTCAAATGCATTGTTCAATTACATACGAAAACTTTGACTAACTTTTAAGACTTTTTTTTTAATAGAACACCTGCATACTTTTACACAGATAAATGTAGAAGGATGAACAGTTTTTGTTACTATATCCTTATTTTAATAGTTTTTGATAAAATTTGTTATTAGTCCAGGAATTTTAACACCAAAAACATTATAAAATTCTTCGATTATACTATTTTTGGCATGCTAGAATAACGTATTACCAATAATCGCTGTTTTTCTTTACCTGACGGCAACTTTCATTGCGCTAGAACTCAGCAACTATCGATTTAACAAAATAAAGTTTTATACAAAAATTGTAAAAACTGTTATGCTCTAAATCAAGTGTGGGCAACTTTTGACATGTTGTGGGTCAAACTTTAGTATGTGCAAATACGTTCGCGGGCCGCGTTTAAAAGTAGTGCATTTGAAAGTAGTGTTGATAATTTTCAGCGATAAATATCAGACATGAAATAATACGACAATGTTATTATAATGCAATTTATTAAAATAAGAAAATGAAATGAAAAAAATTGGCACAACATTATAATTAAATCGTGAAATTTGGAATTATTACAAACTACGAAAGTTAAATAGCGACAACGAAATCAATGAGACCCTTGAGCTTGAATTTGGGAAACCAATCCATCGATGTTTGGATAAATTCCACTGATACAAAGACGTAAAGAATTTTCCAAATTATCGTCAGTCAGCCTTGTACGATGTTTTGATTTATTAACTTTCATCATTGAAAAGAACTGTTCGCATTTATAAGTACTGCTAAACGCACAAATCAATCTTCTTGCGAATTTTCTAATAGCTCCGGAAAATGGTCTTCTTCGAGGTATTTTTTGTAGAAATCGCACAACTCCACGTCTTCAAATTTAGATTTTAGGAGTGAGTTTTCTTGGAGCTCGATCAACTCCATTTGCAAGTGTATTGGAGCATGAAAATATATTGAGAAAACATTTGCAATAAAATATTATTAATGCTACATAACATAAATATTTTTAAATGTTTTCCTAATATATTTCTATAATATATTTTATGCATATTATATTAATATAACTAATATTCAAGAAAGATTTAATATTTTTTAAATATTTATAAGATATGAAATAAATATAGTTGGTCACTGGGTTAGTATGATAATAAATAATAAAAATTAGCAAGCTTTTTGCCTTTTGACTCTCCAAATCAAATTAATTGGGTTCTTATTTAGTTACACTACAACAACTAATAGTATAAAATATTCCATACAGTTCCCATTTAATTAAAATAGAATAATTTTTACCAAAACCCATTATGACAACAAAGAAATCCCTTTTTTAAGTATCAATAGCAGCGCCACCCACATCAGGTACCACACTGGTACCAGCATGTGGAAGAGAAGATCAATGTTAGAGAAATCACTTCTGGTGCTAGTAGGAACTTTACTATTTGTCGTAATCGTCTAGGGATATGCTAAACTCAGCTGATAGGAGAATACAAGATGCAGGGTAAATCGTCCGCAAAACAATAACAGAACATACATTATTTTCGCTTCTTCCCAAATCTAGACAGTTCACATATCTTCAGAATCGGGTAAACAGCAACCTTGCCTCAACGAGACCTGCATCCACATCGCTAGCAACATCCTAGAATCCATGGACGCCAGCGTAGATCCTTGCGAAGATTTCTACAGCTACGCCTGTAACGGCTGGATCAAAAAGAATCCTATACCAGATGGCAAGACTTCTTGGAGCACCTTCTTGAAGTTGAACAAAAGAACCAGTTGTCATCAAACACGTTTTAGGTAAAATTTGGAAAATCTTCCTGTCTCGAGATCTTTCAGCTTGTTTCTTTCTGTAGATCAACCTATAAGCACTCTTAAATCCAAAGCTGAACAGAAAGCGAAACTATATTACGAATCCTGCTTGGATTTGAATGAAACCATAGAAAATCTCGGTGCCAAGCCTATGTTAGAGCTCTTGGAAAAACTAGGTGGTTGGAGTGTGTCCACCGTAAATTTTAGCATATCAAACTGGACGTTACAAAACACATTGCAGATAATACAGAATAAGTATTACATCGGCGCACTATTTTCTTACGCCGTTGGCGAAGATGATAGAAACTCCACTAGGCATGTAATCCAGATCGATCAAAGTGGTTTAACTTTACCGACGAGGCAGCATTACCTCAACAAAACCGAACATGGTGATGTCATAGCCGCATACTTGGAATATATGACTAAGGTATACATGGCAAAATTGCAAAACTCTCACAAACCAAGTCACTCAACTGGACACCTTCAATTTTGATAAAATTTTGCAGGCGTCAAACGGGTTACTTTGCTTGTCAGTGGTCCAGTAAAATATTACACATTTCATTCGTCACTTGGGATTTTTTAAGCTTGATTGGATTCTATTTTAACTTCCTATATAACATAACCTCTTTATTAAAGGTTTCAATATCGCTTGTAGCAATTTTAATTCTCTACAAAGTAAAAGATCTGATGCATTTTGGTCATAAACGTATGTGAATAGCTTTATATATACTATACCTAGATATAGTATATATTTAATATAAATAATTAGTATAAAGTTATAAAAAGAGACCGGATTATATGCAAAGTGCATATATCTTATTTTTTGCATATCTTTAATTATAGTCTATATGTAGACGTATTACACTAATTGAAATTAATTAGCGCTAATTAGTGATTGCATATATGCATATTAGGCATTTCTATGCACATTTTTACAAAGTTGAATATTTGCATATTTAAGCTTTTTCTATCCTTTCTATTAGTAAAAATTCTAGTAATTCCTAATGTAGATCGACAACCGACAATTCTCAGAACGATAAATCTTTTACATTGGTTCCTCTAATACTTTTTTTCAAGAACTGCACGTGTTTAATTTCGCCTAGCAGAAGGGATGTGTTAAATACGTTTTATTATTATTATTAATTCCCAAATAAACTATTCATTCATTGAATATCTTTGAGCGAAACAGCATGTAATTGTGTTACGTTTTTTAAATTCTGTGCGTACATACAATGAGTATAGCGAACAAATTTCTTATGAATTAAGCCATATCCTGAACTGGTAAAGGATGGCGACAAAATATTTTGTCGAGCCTGCAGTAAATTGGTAAGTTTAATTTTACTAAAAGCTTTACAATTGTTTCTAAATTCTTTAATTTTTGATATAAAATGACAATTGTTGTTGTAGATGTCTTCTGAGAGAAAATACCTGATTGATCAACACGCTAAAACTCCATCACATATTGGAAAATGTGAAAAACTAAAGCGATCCGCATGTGTGCAGCAATCTATACGTCAATGTGTATAGCATCAACTTCACGAAACTCAGAACAAAAGAATATAATACGGATCGTGTAACGCATTAATTTCGTCTAACATACCATTAGCAAGATTAAACAATGTTAATTTGAAATCATTTCTCAAAAATATTGCAAACATAATATACCTGAGGAAAGTACCTTACGAAAAAATATGTCACATCTTGTTACAAGCAAACAATAGCAGAAATCCAACAATTGGTGGGGAATAATTTTATTTATATCATGGGAGATGAAGGTACGGATAAGTGCGGCCGTTATATTGCCCATTTGTTAATAGGAATTCTTCATGAAGATATTGTAGATAAATCATATTTAATTTATTGTAAAGAACTTCAAATAACAAATAATGTGACAATTGCCCAATTTGTTCAAGAAGGTTTATCAAATTTCTTTTTACCTGGAAGTATACCTTGTGAAAAAATTTACTAATGTTGCCGACGATGCACCATACATGAAAAGCCGCGCAAAATTTAAAATTAAATATGTAACATTATTTCATACCACTTGTTTAGCTCATGGGTTCAATCGTGTAGCGAAGACATTAGGAATCAATTCCCTTTGATTAATGATTTAATTAGCAATGTCAAAAAAGTATTTTTAAAAGCACCTTTACGAATCCAATTTTATAAGGACGACTTCCCGGTGTTAAGTTGTCTCCTGAACGATTATTACGAGAGGGGTACATGGTTAGAGCTGCAATTTTTTCGCCGATAATTTTGAAGGAATAAAAATGTAATTCTTGAAATCACTGCTGACTGCATTGCTCTAGAAAATGTAAAAAGATAGTAACATCAAACAGAATTGCTACAAAACCTTTTGTATATTAAGTCAAATTATAGCTTTGTTTCAAGTTCCATTCGTAAACTAGAAACGCAAGGGATGTCGCTCTCGGAATCAGTCGAAATAGTGACGAACTTTGATATGCTATGTAAGAAGTTTAGGATACAATAGGTAATTCTATATACGATAAATTAAAAAAGTGATAAATAAAAATGCGGGTATTTGAAATTGAAGAAAGTTAAGAAAATTTGTAGGGTGAAACAGTAAACGATTTCGACTTTAATTTTAGTTTAGAATGTATTGCAAAGTTAAAAAATGCACCAATTACATCTGTGGATGTTGAAAGAAGCTTTTCTATTTCGAAACATATGTATTCTGATAGAAGAGAAAACTTTCTTTTACACAATTTTGAAAAACATTTAATTATAAATTGTTTTAGAAATATGTTGTGAAAAAATTTTGTGCAATAAAGTTAATGTTTAAATTCTGCTCTTATTTATTTTATGTAAAAATTTGCATATTGTCGCATTTTTTTGCATATATGCCTCAGGTTTATGCATATTTTCTCAAAAATCGATGCATATATTGCACATATATTCCAGTTTTTTTTACATATAATCCGGTCTCTAATAATTAGAATAAAGTTATAAAAATCGTTATTCGTTTAATTATCTGAATTTTTTCCTTATCACTTATTTCAATTTTTGAAAGGATGTAACATTTTACTGGGCCGAAAAGATGTAAACACTCAAAAGATTACTTTCAAAACACAAGCTTCCTAGGTAGGGGTCCTGCTGGGTGGACCACTAAACGAAACCAAAACTCAAATGCAAGAAGTCCTAACGTTCGAAACAAAATTAGCGAATATAACAACACCCAGCGAACTACGGAGGGACGAAGAAGCTCTATACAACCTGATGACCGTCAAAGAGCTGCAAGAACTAGCAGGATTTGTAAGGCAACCTTTCGTAGCCCGCATGTGTTAGAAAATGAAATTTTCTGACATCGTTATTTTACAGATAGACTGGCGTACGTTTTTCGAGAACGCCATGAAAGTTGTCAACAAGAAGATAAACGCCAAGGAACATGTTGTGGTGTACGCGCCTGAATATCTGAGCAATTTGACGCTGTTGATCAGAGAATATAATGAAACCGACGAAGGAAGGCTGTAAGTTGTGAAAAAAATCGTATTGTTACTATTAAAATTTTAATCACGCATCCGGTGTGCCGCATGAACCTACTTATGACCCTTACAATTCGTAACTGCGTTAATTTTGATGATTTTAAAACGACTTTTTTCCGTTAGCACCTTGAACAACTACTTAATATGGCAAACTGTGAGAACATACACCGGCTGCTTATCAAAGGCTTTCAGGGACGCGTACAAGGGACTTAGAAAAGTACTTATCGGTTCTGAAGGCGGAGAAGAACCACAATGGCGATTTTGCGTCACAGACACTAATAACGTTTTAGGTAAATATCAAATCTATTGTAGTTGTATTTACAATAGCATATTTCAAACCAAAGGAGAAAGTGCTCTATTGCAGGCGCGCGGCAAATATTATATAATTACCCAAGACCTGCAATAGCACTTTCCTCACGTAGAAAAGTACAACTTTCCTCCCTAGTGAGGAAAAGTATAACTTTTCTCCCTGCTGGGGAAAAAAAATATCATTCACCTCATTGTGTAGGTTTTGCAATCGGCGCCATATTTGTGAGGGAAGTATTCCACGGCGATTCAAAGACACACGCCGAAGAGATGATAAACGAAGTCCGTAACGCCTTTAAGAAAAACTTCAAAAATCTGAAATGGATGGATGCAGAAACCAGAAAGGCAGCTGAAATCAAGGCGGACGCCATCTCAGACATGATAGGTATTCCTAGTAAAACAAAACAACTGTTTTAGGAATCTCTAGTGGAAAAATGTCATATTTTTATTATTTTGACAGGTTATCCAGACTTCATACAGGATCCTAAATTATTAGACGAACGTTACTATAACTTGACAGTTAGGAATAACACTTACTTTGAGAACAACATCCAGCTGAATTATTACAACTTGATTAAGAACTTGGAAAAAATTAATGAACCCGTTAATAAAACTACGTGGAGTAAGTAGTATCTATCATTAACGATGTAATTAAGTTTGACAGCTGTCATTTGAGGTGTGAATATCATATTTTTATATCTTATCATCTCTTACTTAACAATCATCTAATTTTGTTAATAAAGATATACAGGTACATGTTTTAGAATAATTATAAATTGCAAAACTGAAGAGGTAATCAGTAGATTTTGACAGTTGTAACTGATCAAAAGTAATTTACTTTGCAAATATTGTCGTAGTATGTATATGCTACCACGCATTTATTGCATTGATTATATATCTTAATAGTGTTATTCAACTGATTGGAAGTACCATTGGGTGTTTATTAGATGGCGCTCTGCGCCAATGTAAAATCTCATTTACGTGGCGCGCCATCTAAGAGACACCCAAAGTAACTTCAATCGATTGAATAACTATTGAGATACATAAACAAGGGTTTATTATCAATATTTGCATATTTATATACTCTGCCTATTCTATGTGTTAACCTATGTCGACAGTTTTTATCCATATAAAACAGATCGGTACAAATTAAGAACTGTATATGTAAACAGTTTTACGCGGCTGTTAACGTACTTTTGACAGATGCTGTCACATCGGCATACTAATAGTATTTACGTCAACACTTGCAAACACAAAAGCAGAGCATAAACCTAAATAGAAGTTTCAGTTAGTGTCGGCACCTTTGATCTTTTGTCTATCAATTTAAGAAATTACACGATGGCGCTTTGGCGGCTTTGCTTGCAACTAATAATTGCAAAAATGGGTACGAAAATAACCTATATACTGGAACGGATTGACAATTGACAGAAAATCGCACAACATCAATAATATGTCGCCAATAACGTTGCTAGGAACAGAATGACAGAATGGAACGGCTTTGTAGGTTAGATTTTTGTTTGTAAACAAATTCAAATAGTTTTAGTTACAATTTCAGCCACCTATGCAACACTGCGAAGTTCTCAGGTCGGATACGTTTGAAACTCATGTTTCCGACAATGTGAAACTACTGGTTAGATGTATATTACTGTGACAAATGAGTTAAGCATTTGACAATTTGATGACAGCTGCTAACAGCCCCCCCCCAAAAGAAAGAACAGACAATTTAAACAATAGAGTTGTATGACTTTCCTCACCTGTCTTCTATCTTTCTTTGTTAGTAAGATAAACGCAAATTTGACTTCCGTTTTTAATAGCAGCACTTAAGAAAAAGAGTCAAATTAATAGATTGCCTTTATCTGCACGACTCATCAGTCATCAATTGCGTAGATTAAAACATGAAATAGACAAATAGTATATAATTTCTTCACAAGTGTCATTTGTCATTCGTAACTAAATTTTGACAGAGATTATTGGTTGCTAATTATATTTACTTTATTTTTCCCACTTCAAGCAAACAGTTGTCATTTTACATTTATCAAATCATTAATAAACATCACCTGAAATGACATTGACAGCTATCAATATTAATACACGTCAAAATATTTCTTTTAATGGACAGCATTACTACTTGTTAAAAATGCTGAAATTTTTGTTAGTAATGATATAAGATGTTTTAGAATTTCTATTTCTTTACCTAATCGCTAGATTTCGACAGTTAATTCACGTCAAAATAATTGTTTAATGGACAATATCACTAGTTGTCAAAATTTTTTAAATTTTTTATTAATAATGATAAAAAAGATGATGTTTTGCAATTTCTATTTGGTGGATTTTAACAGTTTTAGTTTGCTGCCAAAATTACATAAGATATAAATTCCAATTTATTTTTTTATCGAAACTGTCATCTGTCATTTCTATTGCTAATAATATTAATTATATTTTGACATCGGCTACTTAGTACCTTCTTTCTGTGTCTCATTTATCGAAATTAAGATAATTTTAGAAAGATAGCATAAGATATATTTTTGATTTATCAAATTGAGATAATCAATAGACATTGACAGCTGTCAATATTTAATTTATATCAAAATGCATTTTCTTTGTGATTAATAATATTAAAAGACATATATTTTCATTGCTGCAAAATTTATCAAAATAAAAAAATTGCTTGTCGAGAAACTGTCAAATGTTATCATATTTTCTTATAATAGGCATGTCCCCCTCCACCGTCAATGCTTATTACACTCCGGGGAAGAACCAGATGGTTTTCCCGGCCGGAATTCTACAAAATCCCTTCTACGATTCAAAATATCCCGCCAGTTTAAATTTCGGAGGCATGGGCGTAGTCATGGGGCACGAATTAACCCACGGCTTCGACGATCAAGGTCGCGAATTCGACAAGGACGGCAATCTGCATCAATGGTGGAATAACAATACCATAGAACTGTTCAAAAATCGCACTGAATGCTTCACGAAACAATACAGTGAGTTTTATTTCGAGCTAATGACGTTGACACATGTCAACGTCAAAATAATCTTTAATAAATCTTTAATTTTTCAGGCAAATACCAAATAAACGGGAAGAATTTTGAACGGAAAATCAAACTCTAGTGTGAAAATATCGGCCGACAACGGAGGCTAAAAGCCGCTTATCACGCTTACCTGGAATATACAACGATAAACCGAACCTCCGCCACTGCCCGGATTAGATTTGACGCATAAGCAGCTGTTTTTCTTGGCGTTCGCTCAAGTCTGGTGCTCGACGGTGACGACAGAGACAGCCAATTTGGAAATCGTCAAGGATCCGCATTCCCCGGCCAAATACAGGGTGATCGGATCCCTGACGAATTTAAACGAATTCTCGGAAGAATTTAAATGCGCCCCTGGGACCAAGATGAACCCCAAAGATAAATGCGAACTGTGGTAATCGCATCTGGATTCTCCACAACGCATAAAGTTTACCTTTAGAAAAATTACTATTTATTTATTTAGCTTTATTTTGAGCGATTGCATTTGCCGTTATTGGTAAATTTCTAGGGCGTAGAATGACGTAAATTGAGTAGATTTTTGACAGTGTCAGATGTCATATTTTACTTAACCGTCAGTTGTCAAATCTGTCAAATTTATACTATAAATAAACGACATTTTACGTCACAGATGATTTGACTGTGAGAATTTGACAATTCTTTTTTTATTTTTATTTTAAGTATGTACCTGATTTTTTGGCCACGAGTAAAAAAACAAATGACTATAGACAAATACTACATAAGTATATAACATTATAATATTATTATTAATAATAGTATGAATGCCACATACAAAGCGATATTTCATAAATATCAGCTTAAATTTATTGTATATACACTATAGGAGTATATAATATAAATATATAACAGAAATTAGTATATATATATATATATATTTTTATTTATCGTAAGTATGTATTGTATAGCATATTGGCATATGTATCATTAATATATTATTTATTTCTGTTAAATTTTCAGTTTTGCTCCAAACAATATAAAAATAAATATATTTGGTAAATTTACGCCAAATGTCAAAATAGCTGCATTGTTAGTTTTATACAGGATGTTTCTTGTTGGAGTTAAAATTTACATCAGTATTTTTTAGAAATACCATCTAGGTCCCTATATTAACTTAAAACGTCACCCTAATAAATAAACATCCTGTATAATAAAATTTAAGGAAAAAAATAGTTGGTTTTTTACACTACAATAGGTAAATTATTAAGAGTAGAAAATATTTAGCAACTAACAAGTGAAGAACGGTAGAAAGATAACGAAACAAATTAAATAAACAGTTTAAATGAGTTGCCATTTTATCATATCAAATTTCTGTGGTTTCAAACGATTTTTACATTGATACAAGAAATTATTAAAATTAGAAGATTATTTTACGATAATATTGTATATTTTTACCTGTGATAAATAAATGTGTTTACAAAAAAAGTGATTTTGTTCATTCCTTTATTTTTCTTACATTTACAATAATTCTGTATAAAGAATATATATGATTTATTATATAGAGGTTCGTTGGTGTTACACCAATTCCACTGAAGCACATTTTTCTTTCTCGTACATATAAAGAGTGAATCTTCTATCCTATTTTAATCTAAAAAGTGTCCCAGTGAACCAAACTCAAATTTCCCGCAATTATTTTTTGTAACTTCAACATGAAATTACTTACGATTTTGTATTACATTAATAGTTATTTGAATACCTTTAAGTTGAAGTTACTAAATATAATTGCGGGAAATGTGAATTTGGTTTACTGGGGTAGCATCAGCGAACAAACCTCCTGCTTATATATTTCTAATTTTTCATTTCTTTGAGAGCACTGTAATGTAAATAATAAACAAGCATAATATCAGAAATTTCTTAGCAAAATAAACATAAAGAATAATAAAGTAGAGCACACACAATAATTAAATATTTGAAGTATAAACTTGTCATTCATGTATGTAATATGAATTCATAAAATTTGACAAACCTGTATATAAATATCATTCCTTGAAAACTTCAAGTTGTTTGTGTCATCCGTTGCTAATTTCATGCGCCTAGTACTGCCTAGTACTTTATTATTATTATTAGCACATTTATATTTACTGTCAAAAATTCTGACTTTTCAAAACAACTTTCTCAAATAAATGAAATAATGCCAGAAACTGTAAGTGCCTGTCAGGTAAGGACAATGAATTATCCCACGTGTTTAATCAAAAGTTACTTTATAGGTTAACCGGACAGTTAAACATGATTGGTATCAAACGGAGGCCACTGTTGTGGTCACAGTATTAATCAAAAACGTCCAACAAGATAATCTCAAAATCACCTTTAGGGAAAACACCTTGAAAGTTGATGTTACTGTAGGAGAAGAGAAACATGACTTGGAATATCGCTTAACTCATACCATTGTTCCGGAACAATGCAGCTACAAGATTACCCCATCGAAAGTAAGTGACAAAATCCACAAATACTGTGGGTTATTTCATTATTATTTTTTTTTCTTACTTTCGGAATAGATTGAAATAAAACTAAAGAAATTAGAAGGCCTGAAATGGGATAAATTAGAAGGAAATCCGGATGAGCAAATCTTAAAAGTACCAGAAGGTAAAATCTTTATTTTCCATTTGAATAATCGGATAAGTAATTTTAATTTTAGCATCTTCCACAAAAATTAGTGATGGACCTCCACCTTATCCCACGTCTAAGAAAGGCAAAGATTGGTCAGCGATGAAAAAGATATTAAAGAGCAAGAAGCTAAAGAAAAAGCTGAAGGTGAGGAAGCTGTGAATAAGCTTTTCCAAGAGATCTATGGTAAAGGCAGCGATGAAGTTAAGAAAGCGATGAATAAAAGCTATGTAAGTAGTTATTTAAATGTGAATTTGCCACCAAATGGATCATCTTAATACACACAGTGATTAAATATCAAATAAAATGGTATAATTATTAGCTCTTTGACAAGTTTGACACCCATTACATGTTAAATTTTAAATATTTGATAACTGGCACTTGTCCCACTTGTCAAATTTTTACTACAAACATAATTATTCTGTGTCATAAATAATTAACCAAATCTTTCAAATACACAATGCGCCTGGACATTAAATAAAGCAGTATAATTGAATGAACTTCTGACAGCTGTCAAAATTTAATTTGTAATGGAAGAATTACACTGATTTTGACAGCTGTGGCAAGTCATATTTTATTATTAGAATTCCAAAACTGATTTTATTTAAGGACATGTAATATCATCATCATTATCACTTCATTATCATTCATTATCACTGTCAAATTTTTGACAGATGTCATTTGTCAAAATTTATTTTGTAATCGACAGAATTACATACCTGTCAAATTTTCTCTACATACGTCATCATTCTGTGCCAATGCGTCTAGACATCAAATACAGCGGTATAATTGATTGAACTTCTGATAGGTGTCACAATTCATTTTGTAATTGAAGAATTACATTGATTTTGACAGCCATAGCAAGTCGGATTTTATTATTAGATTTTCAAAATTGATTTTATTAAATTGATGGCTAAGTATCGTGATCATTATCATTTATAATATTCTCATGTTTTTGATAGATGTCACTTGTCAAAATTTATTTTGTAATTGACAGGATTACAATGATTACAAATTATTCAGTGCCATAAATAAATAACCAAATGTTTCAAATACGTAATGCGCCTAGACATCAAATAGGGCAGTATAATTGTTTGAACTTCTGATGGGTGTTAAAATTCATCTTATCATTGAAGAATGACATTGATTTTGACAGCTGTTACAGGTCAGATTTTATTATTATTATTTGATTTTATTTAACGTCTAAGTAACGTGAGATTTGTGACAGATGTCACCTGTCAAAATTTATTTTAATTTTGACAGCTGTCAAAGCAGGTCAGATTTTGCGATTAGAATTTACTTAATGATTAGGTGTTGAAATAATTTTCACTTCACAGATATGTGAAATTTTTGACAAACGTCACTGAATTAGATTTATTTTGCAAGTGACAGAATTACATTGATTTTGACAGCAGCTACAGGTCAAATTTTACGATTAGAATTCCAAAATTGAATTTATGTAAATGATTAGATGTTGAGATAATTGTCACTTGACAGATATATGAAATTTTTGACAAACGTCACTGAATTAAAATTTATTTTGTAAGTGACAGAATTACATTGATTTTGACAGCTGTTACAGGTCAGATTTTATTATTATTATTATTTGATTTTATTTAACGACTAAGTAACGTGAGATTTGTGACAGGTGTCACCTGTCAAGATTTATTTTGCAATTCACAGAATTACATTAATTTTGACAGCTGTTACAGGCGAGATTTTGCGATTAGCATTTATTTAATGATTGTGTTGAGATAACTGTCACTTCACAGATATGTGAAATTTTTGACAAACGTCACTGAATTAGATTTATTTTGCAAGTGACAGAATTACATTGATTTTGACAGCAGCTACAGGTCAAATTTTACGATTAGAATTCCAAAATTGAATTTATGTAAATGATTAGATGTTGAGATAATTGTCACTTGACAGATATATGAAATTTTTGACAAACGTCACTGAATTAAAATTTATTTCGCAAGTGACAGAATTACATTGATTTTGACAGCTGTTACAGGTCAGATTTGTGATTAGAATTCCAAAATTGAATTTATTTAATGATTAAGTCGTGAGATAATTGTCACTTGACAGATCTGTACAATTTTTGACAGATGTCACTTGATCAAATTTATTTTTATAATTGAGAGAATCGCATAGGTTTTGACAGTTGTTATAATAGGTTTAATTTTGCGATTATAATAATCCCTAAAATGAATTTTATCCAACGATATTGTTTGTTAAAATTATACCTACAAATGTCATGAGTAATTAACCAAATATTTGAATACACAGAACGATTAAATATCATGGAATGGCGTAATTTCTAATTTTTTAAAATTTTGTATGTCACAATTACCTGGATTTTGACAGTTGTATGTATGTCATAGTATATGCATGCTAAATTGTGTGTATTATGCCATTATTTTAACGCAAAAAAAGTTTTACCATCACTAAAATTTAATTTAGCAGCAAATGAAATGATTTAAACATGTTTTTTATTATACAGGGTGATTAATAATTTAATATTTCAGCTTGAGAGCGGGGGAACGGTTTTAAGCACGAATTGGGACGAAATTAAGAAAGAAAAAGTTCCTGTTAAACCTCCAGACGGCATGGAATGGAAAAAATGGGATTAAAACAGAAAATTGAAATATTACTTGGAAATTGTAACAAGACTATAATAATAATATTACTAAATTATATTTAACATCTTGTTCTTTTCTTTGTTATTATTATTATTCACAAATAATCACTTGAAGTTCTTCCAAAGTTGTCCTTAATATTCACGTCAGCACCTTTCGACACTAAAAAGTCATAAGCATCTTTTTGTTTATTATTACGTGCGGCACAATGTAGAGGTGTCAAACCACTGACAGTTTTAATGTTAACCTCAATGTTTAACGTTGAAATCACGTAGTCTATGACGTCGATATTGCCTTGAGCAGCTGCTAAATGCAAGATAGTAAAATCAGATTTATTCCGACAATATAAATCCGCGTTATTATCCAATAACAAATTCGAAATCGCCAAATTTGAAGCCAATATACTTTCATGCAATGGGGTATTCCCACAGCCATCTTGTTTATTTACATCCAAACCTAACCTCATTAATTTCTTCGTCATGTCAAAATTCCCATGTAAAGCAGCAATATGCAAAGCTGATCGTCCATTTTTAGTCACCAATTCCGCATTTAAACCATAATCTAACAACAATTCCAATATCCTAACCTCACCTTCCCTAGCGATCAAATGCAAAGGTGTCCAACCATCTTTGTTCCTATAATTAACCTCGGCATGCTCTTTAAGCAGCACTTCGACTGTTCTATAATGATCGTCCTTAAATTCTGATTGATTAACTTTGGTGCATGCTAACATTAGTGGAGTTCCAATCGGCTTTTTCAAAGCATCAACTTCTGCCCCATTTTTAAAGCAGACGTTCACAGCTTCGATTGTCCAAACTGTGCTGCTTCATGTAGAGCAGTTTTATTATCGTTGTTTCTGCAATCAACTGCTTTTGGAAGGTAATTGTTTAAGATATAATCAATTAAGTTCAAATATCCAAATCTCGAAGCAACATGTAGGATGGTATCCCCGGTTTTATCATAACGCAAACACGTCCAGTGTTTGTCTGGGTAGTTTTCGTGAAATCGTTTTAATACCTCGATATTTCCAGTGTGAATGTCTTTGAGAATCTTTTTATAATCACAAACTGCTGCTGTCATTTTAATTGTTTACCGTTTGCCATACTGTGCTAATAAAATATTTGGACAGTAGTGTATTCAAGTGTATAGTTCTGAAAAAAAATATGTGCACCACTTTATTACTTTTGTACTAAAAAGTTGGAGGAACTGCTAAATTGTCAAAACCATAGAATAAGAAAGGATAGTTTCAGGCATGAGAATAAAATTATAAGTGCGTATAAATGTCATTTCTTTGGTCACAGAAAGTTACAGCCCCTATAACTACAAAAGAGGCGAAAAATTTAAATTTATGTTTTTTAAATAAATTATAATTGACACTGAGAATATGATACTTCTTTTTTAACATCTACAGTGAATGTCAAATCTATAAGCGTTAATTGAAAAGATTCAAGATAATCCTGTCAATATAAATGGAGTTATGTTGTTTAATTGTATGAGAACTGTTTAACATAAAACTAAAACTGTTGAATGTTACCTACTTGAATGGATAAATATTCAGAGTAATTAAATACGTTCGCTTCTATTATTTTATTCATATTTATTACTACCTACAATAGCTATATAGGTACATGTTTCAGCCGAAACTGGCCATCTTCAGACTCGCTAACGTCAATGTAAAAAAACAAATTAAAATGTTATCATTGATTAAGAATAAAAAAATATTATCATTTTATATATTCAGATGACACATTTCTCTCTAGTTTATTTTTTATTTTTAATCAATAAACATTTAATTTGTTTTTTACATTGACGTTATATAAAAGTCTGAGGATGGCCAGTTTCGGCCAAAACATGTAACCATTATAGATATTAATAAATATGGATGAAAAGAACATTATCTAATTACATTTGGCTGTGTAGCAATTTAATACAAAATTATACGACTCCATAAAAGGTTTATTATATATCACCAATTACCAAGGTGAATTCATTGTCTTTCTCAGATAAAGAAACAGAAAATATTCTCTCCTATTTTATATACAAGCCAATGTAGAAAATTCCTAGACTGCGGAGAACTTATATTTGTTTTTTAGGACTCATATATGGATGATTGTAATTGTATTTTTACCAATTTAAATCACAAATTTGACAAATGATCTAGATTTCCAGATAAAACACTTAGGAATATTACAAGGGCAAATTTAAGTAAATTTATATCTTATATAGTTCAAAAAGAAGATAAATATATATATACCACAAAAAATAGGAAGTTTTAAATTAAAAAGTGATTTTTTTTTTAAGAAACAGGTCACGTTTCAAATTTAAATAATTTTATTCTGCCCCGAGGCTTTCTCTTGATGTCATAGAAGAAAATTACCTGTATTTTAAACAGCGTAAAATATGCTGACTAATCTAATATACCATTTGATTGTGTTGTTAATTGCTAAGTTAAATTCGTAGGTAAATTACACAATGTTAAAACGTGGAGCTTTAGGTAATATTTCTTTTTTGTATTTATACTCCTCTAAGAATGTGGGTACTCAAATGAAAGCATTTTTTTATAATATATTGAATAAAACAACAGCGTCTTCAAACAAGTTTTAAATTAAAATTTAAATTATCAGCTTTATAAATTTGAAATGATTTTTAAAGATATACAAACAGAATATTAACAACGTATATATAGATATATTTAATATCAGATAAAAAAACTAATTTATCTATGAAAAATTTGCATATACCGATATAAATAGGAATTTTAGTTGCATAATAGTTCAAAGGTTGGTCACATTGTATTTTCAAATGTCATTTTTCCCAACGTATTCTCTTAAATTTGACAGTTGCCCCAATAATTTTAATTGAAATAGAAAATTGCGCTTTTCCCACCCAAAATTCAACGGTTTTCTTAATGAACGCCCATTAAATATTACGTGACTTATTCAGAAAGACACGTCAACATGTCAACCACAATAAAACGTTCGATTTTAACCAAAAAATTCGCGGTAAAAACAGCCTAGCCTAAAACAGACTTAGAAATTCGTATTTTCTCTGATTCCATCCTCCAAAAAAAAAAAATGTCTACAGCAAACACTTGGCATATTATTGGTGCTACCTTTATAGGTGTCATCGGTGCAGCAACAATCCTCATTATAGAACATTTTCGCCAAGAGCGCCGAAGACATGTCCTATCTCAAGATGTGGCTAGGATGTCCAGGCAGCTATCGATGATGAGAAACGAGCTGGATCAACTGCGAGATCTACAACAGTAAGTTTGTGGACTCTTCCACATTATGCATGAATTTCTTGAGTAGTTTTTCAATTACAGGAAAAGGGATAAAAAGCTCAAGAGGAACAAGAAGAGAAACTCATTCTTATCTACTACAACAACTTCGACTGAAGATTATGGTAGTGTTCTTGATGCGGAGAGCTCCGATCAGGAATTTTACGATCTCAGCGATGAAGAGATCCCACTGACAACTATAGAGAAGAGCTTTGAGAGAACTTTAGGTGAAATCGAAAGGATTTAGATAATGGAAACGCTGATGTGATCCAAGAGACCTTATTGTGATACAGAATTTATTGGAGGAACACAGTGAAAATGCCGATTTACTGTGGAGAATGGCGAAGGCTATTATCATTAGCGATTGGTAACTTCGGATGTCAGCCAGAAGCAGGATCATATACAAAAAGGTTGGTTTTTGTCTTGTTGTTGGGGTTCTTTTATTTGAAGTTCTGTTGGGATGTATTTAGTGATTTTTTTTTGACTTAGGATGAATGTGGCAACATTTGAATGTCAGATTTGTAAATTCTACTTGTTTTTTGTTGAAATTAAATTTGTTGTTTATTCATTTTTATAGAGTATATATTTACTAAATAGTTATCTGCAAGTAGGTACCCTTTTATTAAATTTTTTCTCAAAAGAAGAGTAATATTGGATGAAAAGTAGTGCTTTGTTAAGTGGATTAAAAACATTTTAAAAAGATACAAAGCTATACAGGAAATTTCCACGTTTGTTTTAAGATAACATTAATCATTTTTAAACTTATTAAAAAAATGTTGGTAATCAAATTTGTACTCTAAATATGTCATTTACTTATGTCAGAATAAATTCAAAATGAATGCTTTTGACCTTTTTGACTTATTTTGAAATTTATAGTTTCTTACCTAATCAATAATCAGGATTTTGTCAGGCACATAATTATGCCTATTTGTACACACAATTGTGAACTCATTAGTCATAGAGTGTTACTAAAATCAATACAAAATACAAAGCAGTGATGATTTTTTTTTTAGTTTAACAACAACTGGAAGTTAGTAATAAATTAAATTTCCAAAAATTTCGACTATAGTTTGAGATAGGTCAAAAGGAAAAATAGGGAGGGGGAATAGAAAATACAAATAAATAATGTAGTACTTGAAATTACAAAAAGAAAAATCGAAATAAAGATACAAAAGAACTAAAGTAGAAATTAAAATGACAAAAGTCAAAATAAATATACTTCAAAAACAGTAATCCAAGTACTCATTAATTGAATAAAAACACCTTGTTGACAACCAAGTTTTTATAGTTTCCTTAAATTTATTTGTACTATATATAATATTCCTTCCAACTATCAGGAAGGTAGTTGTAAATCTTTATTCCAAGAATATCAATACAATCAGCTTTTAACTTTAAGTAGTGCTTCATTAATTGCAGTTTAGGATCTCTTATACTGTAAGAATGTTGTGGATTGTTAGCAAGTAAATTTGTGTTTATGTTTATGAATGTGAACAGTTGGCTTCTTAATATGTGCAATTCAAATAAAATTAATATTTTTAAAGAGATTAAATGGTTTGTACAAGATGTTAATTGATTAATACCCTCAATATATTTTATTGCTGCTTTCTGTTTAATGAAGACTTCATTGGCTGAAGAGCGGGGGCCTCAAAAAAGAATTCCATATCGCAATTGTGACTTTTCGCTTTCATTATAAGCAAATTAAACTATTTAGCGTGAATTATTATTATTATTATTATAATTTAGAAATATTTCCAAGACAAAAAATATATTTATAGAATATTTTAACAATTTAAAGAAGTACTGTCTGTCTATTTTACGTTTTAAACAACGTCATTGATGTATCATACGAGTAAAGACAATCTCCTGATTGGACTATTTTTCTCAAGTATTGAAAGAAGAAGCAAAGTTTCCGCTTATCTCACAGAAAAAGATACAAGAATTAATTTCATGAATGTGATAGATAGAGATAGCCCTATTACTGCTTTGTTTAAGTACAATACTTGAAATTTAAAATAGTGCACCGTTTCCGGTTTGTATTATGGCACTTGTTAGTTATCAAATCTAACCTATAGCGTCCTTAGTTTGTGTATTTGGTTTATGATTAGTTATTTCTCGCCGATTTTTCGCATTCTTTCTATATTTTGCAAGAACAAAATGTTCTTTTTAGAACACACAGCATTCTGTAAAGTTTTCAGTAGGTAAGTTATTTTGATTAAACGGAATGTAAAATCGGATTTAAACTAATGCTGAAAAACCACGCATAAGATATCGTGTTTACACAGTTTTTAATTTGACTCAGAAGTATCGACATGGTTTATACGGACAAAAATCGATGACATTGGTTATAAAACATAAAATAGGCACATAGTACTTCTTTCTTCAAATATCTTTACTCCTAGAGTAGTCTTAGAGTCTTGCCTTAGTGACTTTAAACATAAGGATTGACTAATTTGAAACAGTTCATCAAAATTATTTAACAAATCATTTTAGATTAAAAAGTAATTCAAGATTTAAATATATTTTAACACAGAAAAGTATCTCTGATTTAAATCAGTAAGAAATACGAATGTATCTTTTCTCTTCGATTTAAATAGATACCTTACTTTTTTTTTGCGTTATAAGTTATCAGGGCTATGCGTCGGAGGTCTATTTAGGTACTGAATACGAAATACGCGTTATTGAAATTTGAGTGTTGGTATTACTAGTATTACGTCCACATACATATTTAGGTTAAAAGTAGTATTAAGAAGTTAAGTATTGAAGGCATCTTTCCTTTTTTCTATTCTTTCTTTATTCTAGCTGACAGTGAGCCTCTTCATTCATTATTTACTAATCAGAACGATTTTTGACAGCTTTGGGTTTATGTTTGTACTTCGAAAAATGTAGAGAAAACGGAAAAATATAATTAACACACTTTATTTATGAAGAAAACTAAATAATTACAAATCATCCCAACCACGTGCTCCACCTAAAAAGGTACTACACGAGGCTACCTATTTTAAGTATTATATGGATTCCATAACAATTGAAATGTTCCTACTCTAACTAAATAATTTCCCAATGATTGGTAATAACAAAAAAACTAACACAGCAATAACGAGAGTTAATAAACAAATATCAAAACAATTGACAGTAACTACGTGCGATACGATTATAACATGAATGATGCGCAGTGTAGTTTGGTGCCCCTTAAAACCAATCAAAATTCACTACGAAAGTTCTCAGAAATTTTTGCTATTTTCTCTATTTTCGAAACAAAATATAAATCATTACACCATTCTGGATTCGTAATTCAATTTTTTTTAATCTTCCTAAATAGAACACAACTAATCTCATATAAAAAAGTTTTCATAGCGGCTTATTGAGTCTGGGATGCCGCAGGGCAGTATTTTTGGTCCTTTACATTATATTATTTATATATCTGATAATGTTAAATGTTTACACTGATAATGATAAGGAAATTTATTATCCTTTCAAGCCTGAGGGTTCGCATGAAGCTGTTTACTTTTATATTTTCATTAATATATTTTTTTTTGTAAATGCTCGCCGATATACCTCATACAGACTGTTGAAAGTTATAGATGCACTATTGCTAACTTTGTTAATATTGCAGCTACGATGTAAGAGATATAGGGGAAGGTGGGGCAAGAGATGGGAACATTAAGCTTTAGAACACTGCATCAGGATTGCAAATTGATATACAATGTTCTAAATACGCTTGTTGTAATCTTTAAACATTTATCTGCTGATGGATGAATTTACAATTTTTCGATGGGTACTCTTGATGTGAGAAAATGAAATGAAAAGAAATGTGTAAATACACCATCTTGCCCCACCACGGGGCAAGATGGGGTTCCAGGCGAGTTAAGAATGGGTCGTACCATAAATCTAGGTAATAGGTAAAAAAAAAATAGATTATTAAAATATTCTTAAAAACATGCAGGAACAAAGCTTAAACTCTTTAAAGCGGAACTACTTAAAATAAAAAAATACAATAGCGATAAGAATATTAAACTTAATCTTCACAATTGGGACAATAGAAGACGAACTCATCCACGTTATTCGCACAGCCTCTATGTACCCAACCTCGCCATCCATGGCATTGTATCAATACTTCCCCTTACAATACTAATATTGAGCGTCATCTTTCTCAACAGAAGAACTTGATTATTTCCTTGAAGTTTTATAAAAATCTATCTCTTTGCTTTCGTTACAAAATTCGGCTTCTTGATCTCTTTTGTTTTCTTCTTTTTCATTTTTTTTCCTTTAACTCTCCCTCAGCACTTCTAGTTCCCTTAGAGATTCTCCAGATTTCTATTTTCTTGTAGCAAATTTTTATACGTAGTGCTCGTAAGGATTGTTGTCTTTCCCTTGTTACGCTTTGATTGAACCTGTACTTTATTCCTAACATGAGAAATAGGCATTATGTCTTCGAGAAACCATAATAGCATATCCAGACATAACGGACCAGACTGAAGAGTGAGATAATGATATCCCCATGTTGCCCCATACCAATAGCCCCATCTTGCCTCTTTGGGACATTTTCTGGTTATGTTATAATAACTTATTAAATGTTTGAAATAAACAAATAACACACTATAGAAAATTCACGCAATACATGTCAATTAATAAGCACAAAAAAGTGTAGTTGTAAATAATTTACTTATGCTTCCGATACTGGCCGTTGAACTCACCATCAAAACAATAACGAAATTCTGGAAAATGCAAAGTTCACGCACAAACAGCAATAACTTTGTTATTACGACTAGTAAAGTTTCCTACATTACAACAAACATAAAACAGCACTTGTCAATATTAAGACTGCTATTATTTGACAGATGCTTATTGGCGTTTTGTAGATAAGACGATGTCCCCATCATGCCTCGTGGCTCCATCTTGCCCCACCCTCCGCTAATAGATGACTTAATTTTTTTAATGTATATTTTGTCACCAATTTGATAGAAAAGCTATTCAAGAAGTTAAGCGATTACCTTTTTATTTTTGAAATTCAGGCATTGAAACATGCACAAGGGCTCTGAAGCTCAATCCCAATGACCCTTCAACACACAAATGGTACGCAATCCTGATCGGCTCACGCGCGGATTTCCAATCGATGAAAGACAAAATATCCGACGGCCATTTGTTTAAACAGCACATCGATATAGCCATCAAATTGAGCCCCAAGGACCCTTCGTTGCACCACCTCCTGGGCAGGTTCGCTTACGAAGTGGCCGGACTGAAATGGTATTTCAAACACAGCTCTCCCGTTTCTGTCGGGGTAAAAATTAATTTTCAATCAATTTTAATAAGGTACGAACGCAAAGCCGCTGCAGCGTTGTTCGGGGAGCCGCCTGCTGCTACCTACCAAGAAGCCCTCAATCATTTCCTAACGGCCGAGAAGCTAACCGATAAAGAATGGAAGGAGAATCGAATGTTGATCGCCAAGTGCTTTATAGCGAACGGTGAATATAAGGACGCGTTGGATTGGCTGAGGAAGGCGAAAAATATAATCAGCAAAGATGAAATCGTACGTAAGATGAAGTGGGAGGTTATAGTTCATTTACTATAACAGACTAGGTACTACGTGAGTCAGTTTGCTATGACGTCACGACCGTGTTGCAAATTTTCTGTTCGTCAAAAACGTAAACAAACCGTTAGGTTATTTAACTGTCAAATACTTTTGACAGGTGAATAAACAAACTCTTAAAAATAACATTTACCGTTAATATTAGTGATGATTCTTTTCGAAAATCAGAATTTAAAGTATGTTGATTACGATAGCAGTGGAAAAAAATAACAAAAAAAGCACAAGTGAGTATAATAAATTTAACCGAGACCATTATCGCTTAAAGTATTCACAGTAACGATTAGTATGCAAGTTTCTTCTCTATCCAAACCGATCTCTCTGATTTACTACTTCTGAATTTCGTTTCCAATATGTTGTACACCAAGTACGTCAAATTTCCGGACTAATTTAATTCAATCCGCTTTATACAATTGTACGCATCCTCCGATCTGTCATATTTCATCCATCGTTTCGTAACAAACTCCCTTTTCTTTGAGAACAAATAATATCTACCACAACAATGTGTTTCAACCATAGAAATGTCTTTTTCTTTAAGAACACTCTCCAAAACGTTTAATGTGTTATGTTAGTCTGAAAAATGTATGTGAAAGAACCACTTCTGTAAACAATATTTGTATATACTCACTGTTTTCGTACATGTCATAAATTGTGTTTCCAATAGCACATTGACAATGAGTAGAATAATCAATTTTTACAACATTTATTTCGTATGCATTTTCGTTTTGGGTTAGTGGATGTAATTCCTTGTTTACTCATGCATGAAATTTCGCTTATGTTTGCAACATGAATGTTTAGAACACTCGTTACCCTCTGAAAACGAAATACTGTAAAGAATGTGACATTAAAAATATATGGATTTTATACTCCTCGCACGAAAGTTAACGGGAGTAATGGCCCATTGTTCTCACGTTCTGCGTCGAAATACACCATTAATGAAACTATTAACTCCTTCGATTGTTTACACAATGGTTTCGATATGGTTTAGTTGTAATAACTACTTATTTTAAATAAATATATACCAAGTATAAACGCAAATTCCCACACTTTACTGCAAATGCAGAATATAACCGTTTGACAGTTGACAGCTATAACTAAATTGGTGGGAATACATTGGGAAGATGTGACAAGCATGCAATTTAAAAAGCAGTAGGCACCAACATAGTATCTTTAATTAAACATGAATAAGTTATATGTTAGTCGGTTATTTTAATAATATGATATTGCATGGCTCGAAATTGCAAGTAATGACATACCTCGTCTGTTATAGTAAATGAACTATATTTTATTGGGTAGTATATATGTTTTTTTTTATTTTTTTCGCAGGAGAGGCGGTTTGATGAGGAGATACAAACGTTGATATTGAAATATAATCAATATAGTTAGTTAGTTAATTTTTAGGGAAAGTGCGGACTGGATTTTATACTCGTATCTAGATTAGGGTTTTTAGATCTTTTTGAATGTAGGAAAGTAAGTTTTTATGGTGCAAATTTTATCTCAATTTTTTGTTTCATCGGTTATATTGTTATATATGTCATTATAATTACGTTTGGACATTTTTTGTCTCTCGTTAAGTATTAATTAATCTAATTTTAAGTCTAATTTTTATATCTACACATGTTAAATTTTTTCTTACATATATAAATAGTAAAATATAAGCAACGTTACAGAATTGTTTCTTAAAATCGTGTTTTACGCGAAAGCATAACCAGTGAAAAACTACATTGTTAATCATATGATTGCGAATTATATTTGAAATTAATAAAATGGAAGATAAATTATTAATGAATTGTTTTATTTCTAAATAATTTAGGAATTCATTAATTACCATTTGATATGGTAAAGTAGTATGCGCAAAATAAAAAAATAATATACAGGGTGATTTTAAATACACTACCGGCCATTGAAATTAGGACAAATAGTAAAATTTAAAAAAAAATTCAATATTTAATACTTTTAACATTATTGTAAAAATTTCTACAATAAAGTAAGCATAACAGCAAAGTATTTCAAACAAAAATCACCATTAGAATAAGCCTATTAAGGCGGTACTTCAACCAAACCGAAATTCTATCGTTGACTGCGAAACGAAAGTTCTAACAGGGATGGAAATGTGTTTCGCTTCAGCCGACGTTATAAATTATTAGGTCTATTTAGGTACTGAATACGAAATACGCGTTATTGAAATTTGAGTATTAGTATTACTAGTGTTTTACGTCCACATATTTAGGTTAAAACTAGTTAATAATAATAAAAGGCGACAGGTGTGTCCTTTTCTACTCTCTGTCGCACACCATAGGCGTCGCCCTATCTATAGCGTGTAAATTTGGCGTGAAAAAGTCGGCGGGAATAGGCGCCGAGGGGGAAATGGATTAAAAGGGAAATAATAGATGGGCGAAAGGGTAGCGGGGTATCTACTGCCATAGGCGTATCGAGATTAATTAGTTAAAAGTAGGAAAAGAGGAGAAAATTCGGCCCAAAAATTAGATCGTAGTAGGCGGTGAGAAACGAACGCCGCTGCAGACCGAGAAATGTCATCGAAGCGGATTTCGATGGATTTCGAACGTCAAAGTTGGGCTATTTCGTACGATCGCTGCTACGCTATGGTGACACTTGAAAGTGGGTCGATGTCGACACAGTTCTTACATGTTCCTCTTACGGTTCGAACCCTAAAATAAGGTAGAAACGCGATATTTTCTCAAAATGAGTCGATTTATAGTGGTGTGTTTTCACTACAATAGTTATAAACGACGGTACAAATAATCGTCATAGGAGCATAGATGGCGCCACATATATCATTATTATATTATATTAAAATCGATTTCGACCGTACGGTCGTTTTGTTAATGCGAAAGGTAAGTTTAGAAAAATCCCGGACGGGGTTACGGAACATATTTTAAAAGCATTAAGGTGTTTTCACGATTCAATTTTCTAGAAAAACCACGAAAATACTTCGTTACGATTGTAGAAATAAACACGAGCGCTACATAGTGGCGACAAGATAGATAAAAATAAATTTCAACTTAAAACGGGCTTTTTCAAAGCCAAGCTGCATTTGAATTACATTAATTGGTAGTGGTGAATAATTTGGATTTTAATATTTATTATATTCGGAAACATTTTAAAATATAAACTGTTAGAATGTTATGTTATTTTTTTACTGTTTGTATTATTGCGCATGCCCAAACGGCACGTTGTATTATGTTTCTCAGTCGTCAGACACAGTCCACTAATACACGTCATTACGAACACGTCGTTTTTTTGAGTGCTATTAAAACATCAGTTTCATTTCATTTTCTTTCAATAAAACACACAACATTTTGGTCCAAACGAGTCGGATTCGCACGTTAGTACATCAGAACCATCAGTACGAAGATCGAAAGCATTAAAAACATCGAAAACATCCACACGCCACACGGGTAGAAACGAATACCGCACATCGCATCTTCGACAAAAACACGTGGTGACTTCCATTAACGTTACATGTAATCCTTTCTCTATTTCGATTATTACAGTGCAAAACACATTCAGAATTGATATTACACATTTAAAAACGTACATGTCGATAGAAACATTAATAAAAAAGCGTGGTGCTATGAAAGCGCAAATAACATTGTTTGAAAAGTATTTAACGGATTTTTCTAATAAATTACGCAAACAGACAAAATTCCCGTAGTAACAGAACTGAAAATACGTCTTTCTCGATTTGAAAATTTATTACAACAATTTGACGAAATACAGCGCGAATTCGAAGTATTGCACAGCGATAGCGAATTACAAGTTACAGAACGCGAACAATTTGAGAATAATTTTTATAAATTACTGACCAACGCTAAAATTAAAGTAAATTCGTATGAAGAAAACCGTTGACGCAGGTGCTAACAATGCTGAATCTATTCATGTATCAGAAGTTAGTGTATTAATAACATAAAAATTGTCACAAATTATTTTGCCTACTTTTAATGGAAATTATGAGAATGGTTAGAGTTTCGCGATACTTCAAATCTTTAATACATAACAACGACAGTATTAATGATATCCAAAAATTTCATTATTGCGAGAGTCAGTATAATAATAATAAATATAAAAATCGTCAAATTGGAATTGTAGTTATTATTATGAGAGTGGATCATTTTATTTAAACGCAGAATATTTATATAATTAGCCCTAAGTAAAGATAATCTCATATTCGGTGTCTACTATCACTACATCCCTATCGACATAGGGAAAATAAGCCATTGGGAAACGCAAGGAAAGACACATATCTCCTTTAATCTACCAGCGATTGCGCGTGTGCAGATTCTAAGAATTTTAATACTACATTATTTGGCGGAAACCAAGTAAAATTCTGCGAATGTTTAATCTCTGAACCGAAAGGCTTGCGCGGTACGTTTGGCGCATAACAACAAGGGGATTAGTTGTCGCTACGACTGTCAGGATACAAATATACTTTCCTTTTGTAGTTTATAAAAAACTTCAAGTGTATTCGTATATAATTATTTGAAGAAATAAATTTACTGAAGCCATTACTTTGATTGCAAAGAGTATTTAAGGTTTAGTTTTATAAAAAAAATTTTAATGTAGATCTATAAAATAATTTATCAAACATAAATGCCCACTGGCAATTTATATTAGCAAACTGTTAAAAAACATACACTTTCAAAATTGTTACCTACCTTTAAATAGTTATTCTTTCTTAATGTTTTATTTTCATTGCTTTTTATGACGACACAAATCGAATTACAGTTTTTAGAATTTTTGTGTAAAATATGTAGATCAGATTTTTGATTTCAAAACTTCCTTAATAATAATATTGAAAATACGAACAAGAAAACATCTATTAAGTATATGTGAAATTGTTTTGGTGGTAAAACTATTATTATATTACAAAAAGTATTTAGTTTAATATTTTTGTAAATATAAAAAATATATATATATATATGGGCAAAGAATAGTTCTCGCTGGCGTATTATAGATGTCCCGCTACGGCTGATTTTAGAAAAGTGTACGACCAAACAAATATTAAACGTGATCTGACGTGGATTAAACGTCAGTGGAATTTTTCCGTTGCACAAAACACGTAAAAATATAAGATAACCAAAGAGTCGGTGGCGATACGAATGAAAGTGGTTTAACTGCGCGCGCAGCGAAGAGGTAGAGCATTCATAATAAATTGTCAATTCGCAAAATTATTATGAATGAATATTAAAGGAGTCAAAGCAAGTAACAGTTCAGTAAATAAAATAAAAACCAAAACACACATATTGGCTCAATGGATTAATATTCGTTTTATAATGAAATTAAAACATATTTTTATGTTAAAGCGAAGCTACACACGGAATATTTGCTTTTATTTATTTCGTCAAATGCCTATTAACTTTCTCATAGCACATATTATATCTTATTTTTAATGCATGAAATCTACAGCGTCTTCGATTTATTACACTACGCGTGGAGAATGTATGTATCTATCGCTTTTATTAATAGTGTATATTAAAATAAAAACATAATTAGTGCATAAGAATGCGGTAAGTCGAAAACGTTATAAAATATTGTCACAATAACAGCGGGAAATTCAATTTTTAAAACTTGGAATTATTGGAATTCAATAGGGCATAACTTAAAAATATTTTTGACTATATAACTGTCCAACCGAAGACTTGGTCTTTGATTACAGTTCTATTTTTGATTTTAGGAAAAAGACTTTCTATATATTATTCCATTTTTAAATTTTGCGTAGAAAAATAAAATAGCAGACATAATATCGGGGATTTTTACGCGATTTTTAGGGTCACTATTTGCGAATATAGAATCAAAAACAAGATGGCGCGATTAAAAACGGAAAGAAGAGTATTAAAAAAATGGCATTTTGCAACAGATATTTGTGTTTCAAAGCCTTTTTGTAGTGCTGAATTCGATTCTTACAAGAGTTTTTAGAAAAATAAAATGGAGGATTCAATATTGAAGAGAAAATTTTGAAATATAGGAGACATTTTGCAACAGACGTTCGTATAAAAGGGAAAGGGAATGGGAAATGGAATGGGAAATGGAATGGGAAAGGGAATGGGAAAGGGGATGGGAAAGGAAGGGAATTGGGAAAAGGGAATGGGAAAGGGAATGGGGAAGGGAATGGGAAAGGGAATGGGAAGGGAATGGGAAGGGAATGGGAAAGGGAATGGAAAGGGAATGGGAAAGGGAAAGGGAATGGGAAAGGGATGGGAAGGGAATGGGAAAGGGAATGGGAAAGGGATGGGAAAGGGAATGGGAAAGGGAATGGGAAAGGGGAATGATGGAATGGGAAGGGTGAATGGGAAAGGGAATGGGAAAGGGAATGGGAAAGGAATGGGAAAGGGAATGGGAAAGGGGAAGGGAATGGGAAAGAGGAATGGGAGAGGGAAGGGAAAGGGAATGGGAAAGGGAATGGGAAAGGAATGGGAAAGGGGATGGGAAAGGGAATGGGAAAGGGAATGGGAAAGGGAAATGGGAAGGAAATGGGAAAGGGAACAGGGAATGGGAAAGGGAATGGGAAGGAATGGAAAGGGGAATGGGAAAAGGGAAAGGGAATGGAAAGGGGAATGGGAAAGGGAATGGGAAAGGGAATGGGAAAGGGAATGGGAAAGGGAATGGGAAAGGGAATGGGAAAGGGAATGGGAAAGGGAATGGGAAAGGGAATGGGAATGGGAAAGGGAATGGGAAAGGGAATGGGAATGGGAAAGGGAATGGGAAAGGGAATGGGAAAGGGAATGGGAAAGGGAATGGGAAAAGGGAAAGGGAATGGGAAAGGGAATGGGAAAGGGAATGGGAAAGGGAATGGGAAAGGGAATGGGAAAGGGAATAGGGAATGGAAATAGGAAAAGGGGAAAGGAAATAGATAATTGGAACAAGGGAAGGGAATAGGGAAGGGAACAGGGAAAGGGAATAGAGAATGAGAATAGGGAACGAGAATGGAAAAGAGAATAGGGAAAAAGAATAGGGAAAGGGAATGGGGAAAGAAAATGGGAAAAGGGAATGGCGAAGGGAATAGGGAGTAAGTAGAGAAAATAGGGAAAGGGAATGGGGAAATTGAATAGGGAAAGGGAATTGGAAAAGGGGAAAGGGATTAAGGAAAGGGAATAGGGAAAGGGAGTAGGGAAAGGGACTAGGGAAAGGGAAAAGGAATAGGAAAATAAGGAAAGGGAATAAGGAACAGGGAAGAGAGAATAATAGGAAACGGGAATAGATAAAGGGAATAGAGATACGGAAAGGGACAACGAAATGAGAAAAAGGGAATAGGGAAAAATACTATTTCTATTCTATCTATTACTAAATTGATGTTTACCGTATGTGAAATACCTGCCTACATCGAGTCAGCCAATGACAAAAAAAATCTATATAATAAGCAGACAATATAGATAGAGGAATAAGCACTGAAATATATATAGCTTATTAAAACAAAATGTATCAGCTGTGTTTTCCTCGCTTTTTTTGTGCTTTATCTAACAAACGTCTAATATAACTTTTTGTCGAGCAACGTAAATTAATGAGTTGTCAATATTATGGAATTTACGTTGGCTATAAATATGATCTCGCGAAGGATAAATAAAAACTAATAAATATAAAAATCGTGAAATTGGAATTGTAGTTATTATTATGAGAGTGGATCATTTTATTTAAACGCAGATATTTATATAATTAGCCCTAAGTAAAGATAATCTCATTTCGGTGTCTTCAAGAATCACGTGTATATAATACGTACAACAAAAACTTTTCTACAAAAGTTGTGCAGAATTCAATGCTGCATAACCTAAAAATATTTTCAACTATACAGGGTGTTCCAAAAGTAAGAACAAAAGTAAACTACTTAAAACGTACTGCACATTATAAAAGATGATTTTCAAGTGAATGGACCGACTTCAAAAAACCACCTTCCTCAAGTACCACCTTCCTCTACTCCTAGATGCGCAGCATCTAGTGTTAAGAAGTTAAATATTGAAGGCATCTTTCCTTTTTTCTATTCTTTCTTTATTCTAACTGACAGTGAGCCTCTTCATTCAATATTTACGGCCACTACAGTCCTTTTGTATACCACACATGCAATTACTTTTGTAACCCCACTAAGGGAAAATGGTGAGTGTACAAGGAATTAGTAATTTAAACCATATTAGAGAAGCAGTTCTTGTTCGACCATCTAACATCAATGTATATACTTCTATATTATTTTTGTTATTAAATAAATAAGTTTTGAAACAAAGGTGTGTGCATGTGTATTCAAACAGCCATACGGCCCACAAATAACAATTAGTAAAAAGTGTCTAGCACTTTCTTTTCCTTCATTGAACGTCTGTTGTCAAATTGTTGAGCTAAAGTATCATGAATTGTTATTTTATTATAACGTTATTTGAGTGCTGGTTTATTATGTCTTTGTTATTAGTTACATAGTTTTATTTGATTTTCAATAACTATGGCAATTTATATACAGAAAATTGCCATAGTTGTTGAAAATCAAATAAAACTTACTTTTTTTGCGTTATAAGTTATCAGGTCTATTTAGGTACTGAATACGAAATACGCGTTATTGAAATTTGAGTATTGGTATTACTAGTGTTTTACGTCAACATATTTAGGTTAAAAGTAGTATTAAGAAGTTAAGTATTGAAGGCACCTTTCCTTTTTTCTATTCTTTCTTTATTCTAACTGACAGTGAGACTCTCAATTCATTATTTACAGCCAATACAGTCCTTTTGTATACCACACATGCAATTACTTTTCTAACTCCACTAAGGGAGAAATGGTGAGTGTACAAGGAATTAGTAGATTAAACCATATTATAGAAGCAGTTCTTGTCTGATCATCTAACATCAATGTATGTACTTCTATATTATTTTTGTTATTAAATAAATAAGTGTTGAAACAAAGGTGTATGTTATGTGTATTCAAACAACCATACGGTCCACAAACAACAATTAATAAAAAGTGTCTGGCGCTTTCTTTTTCCTTCATTGAACGTCTGTTGTCAAATTGTTGAGCTAAAGTATCATGAATTGTTATTTTATTATGACGTTATTTGAGTACTGGTTGATTATGTCTTTGTTATTACATAGTTTTATTTGATTATTTCAATAATAAATACATATTTTGTTTAGTAACTTACTTTTGTAATTGTAGTGAAGTAAAAGCAAATTGTGTTAATGAAAATTGAATTGTTTTATTGAGTATTTTGCAGGAGTTTTGAATATCTATTTTTTTTTTGTCAGAAATGTTGGCTGATAATATATAGAGATAGGCAACCAACCAATTTTCGTGTCTACTAGCTGTGGTGATAGTGTTGAAAATGACAGTTCCGGCAGTGATTTGGATAATTCTGACTTTCAAGTGTTTTACCGCAATAGTTGACTTCAAGAAGAATATGCAGAGTTATAAATCAATAGAAAATGAACTATTATATTATTTACTTTTATTTTAATTAAAAAATAAATAATC
Source organism: Protaetia brevitarsis (assembly GCA_004143645.1). Lineage (NCBI taxonomy): Eukaryota > Metazoa > Arthropoda > Insecta > Coleoptera > Scarabaeidae > Protaetia > Protaetia brevitarsis. The sequence continues at coordinate 24,187 of RXPK01001952.1, read as the reverse complement.
TTAATTTAAATTATTTATTAAATATTTACAAAATATTTTTTTTTACAATTAAAAAAAATGACAATAACAATAATGAAAACTCATGACATCACAAATTCTTTAAAATTACTTCCATTCCAAACGCACACATAATAATCGATACATCCACACCTCAAACAACATTATATAATTTTTAAGTTACAGAATTTGAAAATATAGTGCCTCTTTTGTTTATTACATTACATATCACATTAAAAAAAAAAAAATAAGTACGTAATTTAAATTTATAAAACTTCAGAATAATTTCAACTTATAACTAAGTAGTTTACATTGCCCAAAATTAATTTTTATATGAAAACTTTTAAACCGTTGTCAATGTACAACGCTCAGAAAGAGCTTATTAAAAAAAAAAAATGAGTGTGATATTAATTGTAATAGAAAACTATAACATTGATTTTGAATTCCTCAAAAAAAAAAAAAAAACAAATTGATAAAAAAATGCACATCTCAGATCCTATGACAGCTGTCAATTAAATAATGTATATTCGCTAATAGCCAAATTTAAATTTCCCGCCACTATTTTTTAGTAACTTCAACGTAAAGGCATTAAAATAACTATCAAGCACAAAATAGTAGGTAATTTTACGTTTCAACGTTGAAGTTACTAAGAATAATTGCGGGAAATTTAAATATGGCTATGTGGGTTGGTACTTTACAGATACAGTGGTAAATCAGTTTTTGTTTTCTACGAAATTTGGTTACATATTTGTAAACAGCATTTGAAATTATTGATTTTATAATTTAAATAAAAAATATTCGGATAAAGCAGTTTTTTTGTAGTTTTTTTTTTCTATTGATTTATTCTGTCGAAAATTAAAGTAGAAAGGATACCCAGTAAACCAAATTCAAATTTCCTGCAATTGTTTTTAGTAACTTCAACATTCAAGCATGAAATTACTTACGATTTTGTATTAGATTAATAGTTATTTGAATACCTTTAAGTTGAAGTTACTAAATATAATTGCGGGAAATTTGAATTTGGTTTACTGGGTAATTATAATATAATAATTAATATTGTGAAATTAAATCAAGAGAAAATAAGTATAGGTTTATGATTATTACAAAGAATTGTTGAATTGACAGCTGCCAACGGCAGCTTTTTTGTTATACATTCAATCAAAACATACAAACATAGCATTCACACTTAAATTATTACTCATACCAACATAAAAATTTGCACAAAAAATCACGCTTTTAAATAATTACAGAGAGAAAGAAAAGATTATACTTTATGTACAAAACTATCACAGGATTATTTCTCACATTTTTTTTTGTTTTAAGTACGCGAATCTTAAGAGCCCCTTTCTCTCATCCACCCTTTCATCTTTCGATTCCTGGTGATTTTTAATTTGCCACCATAATCACAAATGTCAGGCAAATCTCAACTACAGATTTTGATACACGGATTTCGTTAATTGATACTGTTTCAAATCGTCGTCTTCAGGGAGACTTTTATCAGCCCCATTCTTTATCGGAGTTCCATCCACATGGACTTGAACCACCATCGGACCTGTCAAAGGGATTCTTTGGTATTCTCCGAATGCTTCTATAACGGGAAACCCTTCTTCGGTGGTGGAGGAATCTTGTATGGCGTTCGAGCCGGCATAAGATGAACCCTCAGACTGGATATTAAATTGGGGTTTGTTCACTTCGATCATGTAAATGTCAGGTGCTATGTTTGTCGTTTCCAAGATGGCGGAAGCGTCCTTCGTGTAGTTCTCGTCGAAATCCTCCGGTTTCTTACTGGTAGAGGTTTTCGGTTTCATCGTGAGCATCTCGTGACCTTCCATGATTGATTGCCATACTAGAAAGTCGATATTCCGTGTTAAAAAAAAAAAAATAACCTCAAAAGCAGTAATCATTATTATTGCAGGTAAATGTGTGCCGAATATACATTTTGTAATTTTTTTTTTGTGTCAACGACCGCAGAAGGCGAAATATATGAGTAGCTCCCCCACTTTAATTTTGACATGGGGTCACAAGTCAATGTTTTCAATATAACATTTATAATATAAAGTAAGTGTTTGGCCTTTCCAATTTGAATGAAACTTATTGATGAGTAAATGTTTATTTAAATAATTGACATCGGAAGTATTTTTTTGCTTGCATATACAGACGGGTGCAAAAGATTTGTTACAGTATGAAGCAATACGAAAAAATTGTTCACGAAAACAGTAAAATAAGTCATTAAAAAAACATTTATTAAGAGCATTTCGGTCTAAAATTTATAATTAAGAAGATAATTGTTATATTGATGCTTTACTTTTGGTAGACCTCTGAATTTTATATCTATACCTAATAATGAAAAAAAGTATGGTTTTATGAAACTATAAAAATGTTTCTAGTATTCAATAAATATTGTAATAAAAACTGTACTAACTTATAGTACTCTTAAATATGGGTATATACCCTAATAGCCAAATTTAAATTTCCCGCCACAATTTTTAGTGAATTCAATGTAAAGGCATTAAAATAACTATTAATGTAGTACAAAATGGTGGGTTATTTTATGATTCAACGTTGAAGTTACTAAGAATAATTGCGGGAAATTTAAATTTGGCTATTAGGGTAGTAAATCAAGTACATAAAATTATCCTAAAACGGAAACTGACAGAAATAACAGAAAATAATTTAAATAGAAACGAAATTAACAATTTAGCTTGTAGAATAATAATAGCAATTAAGAGTATCTAATATATACAGAGTGTCCCATTGAACTGGGTAACTAGATTTTTTTTAGCTTCTAGTAGGAATTTGATTTTTGAATTGAATTGAAACTTACAATATAATCATGGCCCATAGTGATCTATTTAAATAAAATATTTTCAGCTTTATAGCACTTTCGATATACAGGGTGGTGATATCAACTTTCTTACTTTAAATGGATTGTTGCAATTTTTATCACTCTAATGAATTTACCGAGTCATTTGTAACTAATTTATATTAGGTTTCTCTACTCCTAAACTCAACCGTTTTTAAGATATTTGCAATTTTATTAAATTTTTGACGTTTACACTCTTCAGAATAAAATTAAATAGTTTATGAGGTATCGGATATTTAGTGGTTTTACTAATGTCGATGTAAGTATAAGAAACATATGTATAAGGTGTTATAGCAATAATCACGAATCACATACAGGGTGTTCAGAAAGGCATCTCAAATGTGGATACGTTTAAGCTAACAACACTTTTTTCTTTCAAATGGAACATGGTACTTTTTTACTACAGCATTGAATGCAGCGTAAAATTCTGCTTTGATTGGTATTAATTAAGATTTGGTATACCTATTCTTGATAGTTTTTTGAAATAATTTTTTTTAAATAAAAAAACACCTGTATATTACTGTTTAGAATGACGCGTTTTTTATGTTTGCATTGTTTAATTTCCATACTTGAGATATTTATCGATATGAAAGTTTTCCAATTATTATTAAGCTTTATGCAATTGTAAAAAAAAAAAATATGTTCATTATAAAATATTAACAAGCATTTCATTAAAAAAAAAGGCGAAATCGCTACAGTACTAGATTTATGTTAAATTTACGAAACTATAGAGTTGATTCTCCATCCATAGTTGCTCTCTTTGTTCCCAGATGTCGTTCCAATGTTCTCCAAAAAGCTCCTTTAATTCATATGACCCGTAATTTTAATGTATTTTACCCTGATTCGTTTTAATTACTACTAAATTTAAGTTTATTTTTTTTTTCTGATTAAGTATTATTGTCACATAAGTAATTTTTTTCGTAACTCTCATTCTTTGTAATGTGCATTATTTTATTATTATTGTATATTCTTTATTACACTGTACTTGCATCTGTAATATTTATGTGTCCTTTAAGTGGTGTTTTTGAACACCGTAGGAAATAAATAAATAATACTTATGCGACAGCGAACTTATGTACCATTCAAAGACAAAAGTCTTGACTCAAGTTTGACATAAACAAAGATAGAATCACTGGAGTTTCTTCGATATTTCAATATTTCTCTCTTTAATTTTAAGTCAAGACTTTTGTCTTCGATGGTACATACTACATGTCAAGATTTTAACCTGCATATTAAATACATGGAGAATAAGGCAAATTAAAAAAAAGAAACTACAAATGTATTCTAAAAGAGTGTTTCTGGAGAGTGCATATCAGGATGTGAGACGACTCCTACAAAAAAAAAAATACCCTGGAGTAGTAAGTGAACATTATTTTAAATATTATGGGTGAATTTAGCATATCTTCTTTTATTTTTTCCGGGTTTTTATTAATTGCAAGTAGCTAATATTATTTATTATCATTGTTACTTTTCCCGTGAATGTTGAATAAACCTAAAGGATTATGGTAGGATATGTTTTTGTATTTTAAACTTGGCGCGTTAATATATTCCTACAACAGTTGATACAAGCAGGTACAAGGAGGTAAGTGGAATAACTTCATGTGAAATAAGATTGTTTATTGTGTGGTATGCAGAAAGCACGGCACTTATCTACTTATATTATGTGTTATGTTCATGTTCTTAATAATATAGTTCTGAGGAAAATACAGTGTTTAAGATTATATCGATTCAAAACAAACCGTAACCGTTACAATACATAATTTTCAATAGCTTTGTTCTTTTTGTCCCCTTGTGTTGCAACGCAAAACGCAAAAATTTAAGACACAACGTAATGTTTTATGAAACAAAATTTTGCAACGCAAAAATGATGAGTTTAAAAAAACACACAAATAGTTTACGTTATAGTGTATGTTGAAATCCATGATTGTGGTATATAATAAATAATAAAAGAAGAAGAAAATACATCCGTACATTCACCAAAACTTCTAAATATATTTAAGACTGCATCATGTTTCAGCGCACAAATGCCATCTTCAGGGCTTAAAACGTCATGTTAAGAAATCTGAAAACGCCGAAAAAGGACATTTAAAAAACGCACACGGCAGGACAAAAGACAAACAAAAACAAAACAAAAGATTAAAATTAACTACCAGACAGTTATCACAGATCAAGACAGTTTTGATTCCATATCTGTGATAACTGTCTCGCAATTAATTTTAATCTGTTGTTCTGTTTTTGTTTGTCTTTTGTGCTGCCTGTGCGTTTTTTAAATGTCCTCTTTCGACTTCTTAATTTTTAGATTTCTTAACATGACGTTTTAAGACCTGAAGATGACATTTGTGCGCCGAAACATGTAGTCTTAAATATATTTTAGAAGTTTTGGTGAATGTACGGACGTATTTTATCCTTCTTTTATTACTTATTAGTTTACGTTATGACTGCGACTATATCCATGACCAACTTATGCATCTTCAACAAAAATCTACCTCCACTGATGATTTAAGATTTTCAACGCAGACAGCTACTTGCGTCGTGAAGCAAGCGGTTTCGTATTCCAACGCAAAGAGACAAAAAGAACAAAGCTAATGTTTTTCTTGTTTCAATTTACAATGTTTTACTTATTGTTAGAAGAAAATGTGAGAAAGAATTGACAACATCAGCACTTACTATAAAAGATATAATTTGGTAATAGTGCATAGATTTCTCGCTCTGCAATTTGGTAAATTACCAACAATAGGTATGATTTGTTTGTTATGGCGTTATGGCGTCTCATGGCTTACTAATATCTAATAATTAATATACCTAATTCTCTATAACTAAAAGATATTTACTATTAACAAGGTTAAGCAATAGTTATTTGTATCACTAGGCCAGAAACTATAGTTTTGCGAGTATGAGTAAGGTTTGTACAAGTACGAATACTCGCAAAAGAGTTTCTGGCCGTGTGACACTCAATGTTTTTGGGCCGACAAATCTTAATTTTGACGGGAAAATAGAAAAGAAATTTTGACACTAGGGAGTTCACAGTACAAGTTGGCACACATGTTACATACCTTAGTATTTTGACGTTTCCGATAATAAATCTTATTCTTTAATTTTCTTTCTAGTTTAATATTTATTTATCAATAAATGAAGACACCAGTTCATCTTAATATGGTTGAACAGTAGCTTAATGACAATTTATTACACGTCTGTCAGGTGGAATCTAGTACGGCCAACCTTTAGTGACATTTTTGCCTGCATTTTTGAAGTACTGCAAATTAGTGTTTCTGCAAGGAGGTGCAAAAATAATATGTTTTGTAGGACAAAAAATCATTTTATTTGCTTGAAACTTGGAATTTGAGCATATTTTTAGTAATTTTATGCAATAAAAGCTAATATTTCAAAAGCTATCAAGAATAGGCGTATCAAACTCTAATATCAATCGATGTAGAATTTTAGTTTGCATTTAATGCTGTAGTAAAAAGTACCATGTTACATTTAAAAAAGGTTTTGTTGGTTTGAAGATATCCATATCGGAGATACGTTTTTGAACACCCTGTATGTGATTCGGTGATTATTGCTATAACACCTTATACCTCCATCTTTGTACTTACATCGACATTAGTAGAACCACTAAAATATCTGATACCTCATGAAATGCAAACGTCAAAAATTCAACAAAATTGCAAATTTCGCAAAAAAAACGATTGAGTTTAGGAATAAGGGAACTCTTATATAAACTAGTTGCAAATGACACGATTAAAATAGAAGGTTTAATTTACACAGACTATTGATAATATTATTTCATTAAGTATATGTGAAAGTAAATATCAGTAATTAGTAACATTTAAATTAATTAAATTAAATAATTATTTTTTTTATTAATTATTTTCTTGTTGCCATTTAATCACCTGCTGGATACGTATCCCTAACCAAAGTTTCATTAAAATTGTGCTAATAATAGCAGAGTTGTAATATGGAAATCATAACAAATGAATTTTTTTCTCAAAACTAACAATAAAATACTTCTCCTTATAGTTTCTACTTAGATATCATTATTTCGACCTCTAATATGGAATAACAGAAGTCCATACAAAACAACGTCAACAGAGAAAGAATGAGTAACTACCCACTTGAAAATTTGAAAAACAAACTTACGAATTATCAAAAAAAAAAATCATTAAATGAGTAACAAGACAATCCTACACAAATAAGTTTTTCCATTTTGCTTAAAATTATTAAAGGTAGTACAAAATTTAATTTGATCAGGTAATTTATTAATAAACAATTTACATCCTAGGAAGGACGAACTTTTTTGAAAAGATGTGGTTCAATGTATCGGAGGTAGACTCACTCATTCTATACTAATTTGTAGAAACCATCATATATAGTTCATTTATTATAACAGACGAGGTACTACGTGAGTCAATTTGCTATGACGTCACGACCGTGTTGCAAATTTTCTGTTCGTCAAAACGTAAACAAACCGTTAGGTTATTTAACTGTCAAACACTTTTGACAGGTGAATAAACAAGCTCTTAAAAATAACATTTACCGTAAATACTAGTGATGATTCTTTCTGAACATCAGGATTTAAAGTATGTTAATCATGATAGCAGTGGAAAAAAATAACAAAAAAGCACAAGTGAGTACAATAAATTTAATTGGGACCATTATCGCTTAAAGTATTCACAGTAACGATTAGTATGCAAGTTTCTTCTCTATCCAAACCAATCTCTCTGATTTACTACTTCTGAATTTCGTTTCCAATATGTTGTACACCAAGTACCTACGTCAAATTTCCAGACTAATTTAATTCAATCCGCTTTATACAATTGTATGCATCCTCCGATCTGCCATATTTCATCCATCGTTTCGTAACAAACATTCTTTTCTTTGAGAACAAATAATATCTACCACAACAATGTGTTTCAACCATAGAAATGTCTTCTTCTTTAAGAGCACTGTTCAAAATGTTTAATGTGTTCTGTTAGTCTGAAAAATGTATGTGAAAGAACCACTTCTGTAAACAATATTTGTATATACTCACTGTTTTCGTACATGTCACAAATTGTTTCCAATAGCACATTGACAATGAGTAGAATAATCAATTTTTACAACATTTATTTCGTATGCATTTTCGTTTTGTGTTAGTGGATGTAATTCCTTGTTTACTCATGGATGAAATTTTGCTTATGTTTGCAACATGAATGTTTAGAACACTCGTTACTCTCTAAAAACGAAATACTGTAAGGAATATGACATTAAAAATATATGGATTTTATACTCCTCGCACGAAAGTTAACGGGAGTAATATCCCGTTGTTCTCGCGTTCTGCGTCGAAATACACAATTAACGAAACTATTAACTCCTTCGACTGTTTACACAATGGTTTCGGTATGGTTTAGTTGTAATAACTACTTATTTTAAATAAATATATACCAAGTATAAACGCAAATTCCCACACTTTACTGCAAATGCAGAATATAACCCTTTGACAGTTGACAGCAATAACTAAATTGGTGGGAATACATTGGGAAGATGTGACAAGCATGCAATTTAAAAGCAGTAGGCACCAACATAGTATCTTTAATTGAACATGAATAAGTTATATGTTAGTTGGTTATTTTAATAATATGGTATTGCAATGGCCGAATTACAAGTAATAGGAGCGGTACCTCGTCGGTTATAGTAAATGAACATATCATGTTTTTTTTTGTAACTTTTGGACATCACTGTATAGGTACCACCTAATCGAATGCAAAACACATCAGTATTACCTCTATTCTAAGCGCACCAAAGTGACCTTCGACCTCTACTTTTTAATGAAAAATATACGATTTCAGGATTAACAGCCGTATTGTTCAGGCCGATTTTGGAAATCGAAAAGAATTATTACAAGGTCTTCCAAGTCTAATATCTATACACGGTAAAATGCCGACAGAAATTAAAATCAATTGCGACTTCATTAAATTACGATAGGTACGTACTTCTGGTAGAAAAAGATAGACTGTCGTAACACAGATTATTAAATCATTGATGCCGCGTTTATGTTGCCACTTAAAAAGCTAAAACGTAACATTGAAACCGATACAAAACATAATGCGTTGTATTGCATACATAAACGGGAAGACAACATTGACCTTAATAGGCGATTATGGGTAAAACCACGATGTGTTTTGGTTCTTTGAAAAATAAGAAAATAAATAAATATTGGTGTATTATCGAATGTTGTTTATTTATTTATTGTTAGTTTAAATAGCTATATTGTTAATTGTATATTTTTAGCACCTTGAAATAGTTCTTTTATATCCCGATCAACATTGTTAAGGCCGTTACTAGTATCGATCAAAACCAGTGGCAATTAGGTTAATTGAATATTAGATCGCGTACATGTCATTGGGTTTCTAAATTATTTAAACTCCCACTGATTCGAGAACTAAATTTGGAAAGTTATTTTAAGATTTCTAGGCTGAAGTCTCTAAGGGAAAACAACAACAAACTTTCTTTATAAATTATAACTTTCCATACTCAATACAAGTTTTTTTCATGGCAGATATAGGGATCAAATACCATGTGATTCAAAATGATTGTCGTAAGAAAAAAACTGTTTTCCGGAAAAATTTATCTATACTTATTACCAATTTAATGAGCGAAGTTAGCTACATACAAATTTCATACATTAAATGAATTTTTTTGACATTTAGCGACATTGGCGTGCGTGTTGTAGTATCTTTCGATTATTTATCTTATATTTTTTTTCAAAACGTTTATATTTACATCTAATATCACCAACAATAGTATTACTGAATACTGTAAGAAAATAAGGGAATTTATCTGTTTTAATAGCTCAACAAACAGGTAAAAAATCAATATTAACATTAAGTGAAATAGCTTATTACATTTTATAATTTTATAGGCTATCATACACTTCAGCGCAATGAGCTGTCAAAAGAAAGTTACATTTCATCCCTATAAAGTTTCTACGGTACAGGAATTATTACCATTAGATCACGATAGGCGATTGGAATATTGTCATTGGTATAATAACAATTTAAGGGACGATGACTTGCATTGACAAATCATTTTCTCGGATGAAGCTGGCTTTATCTAACAGACTATATCAATTTAACAAAACATTGTATCTGGTCTTGCAGAAAATCCACCACGAATTCGAAACAGCCAACGTTACCAACAGATTTGGAATTGTTTATTGCAGAGTTACAAGAAAATGAGCTTGAAGCAAGTTATTTTCAGCACGATAATGCTCCAGCACATACTGCTCGACCAAACCTGCCAATATCTTCAACAGTTTTTTGCTAACAGGTTCGTTAGAGCACAAAGATGGCACCAAGATCGCCTGATCTAACCCCATTAGATTACTTCATGTTCGGCTAATCTAAAAAATAGGATCTATAGAAACCGCATGCATACCATAGAAGAACTGAGAGATGCAGTTTTGTCACTTAATAATTATACTAATTGTATGTTATAATTTAAAGTAATAAATAAATTTAGTTAAACACCAGTTAGTACTAAATTGTAAAATCATAATTTAGTAAAGTTAAATTAATTACATTTCATTTTTACAAGCAGAAACACCAATCCATAGTCGTTTATATAATGCGAGTTCAAATATAGGTTACGTTTTCCTTATTTATGATTTATGACAGATCCGTTTACTTTCTTATGTTCCAACACTGACTTAGTTCAAACCTTCATTACAAACACGCGGCATATACCTACACCCTGTTACTATCTATAGGAGCGGAATTGACAATCATTTTGAATCTCTGTGTATTTCAATATTTCCTGCGAGATAAATATTTCTTATGAACTGTTATCAAAACAGTTTCCTCATTGCATACGGTGGCCATTAATTTTATTTTTTCAAATTAAGCGCCAATAATGTAGAGGTGCAACTGGCTTGGGGAAAAAAAAACAGAAATATTGAATTTTTCTTTGTAATTTTACTTTTAAACAAGTAAAACTTCTATGGAAATTATCACTACCTCAGAAAACCTACTTGTGAGTATTCCAGACTACATGGAAAAACCTTGGAAATTTCACCAATATAGTTAGAAGTATTACTTCTAAAACTAAAGTACCTATACGGTTTTAGGTGCACAAAATTGACCCACATTTGTACAAGAATTCCACCAATTTTTTTTTAGTGTGTATGTATTTTAACCACAAGAGTGATTTTTAGACATGATAAATAATGGGAATCCTTCAATTAGCACTCGACAGTTAGCTATTGCAATTAACAATTTGCCAAGCCACAAAACCGTTAGATCAGTTTTAAAAGTAAACATTCTGAATCCGTATCAACCTCTTTATGAAAATGGACAACCGTCTTCCACTGAATTTCTGCAACAAGATTTTAAATGGAATTCATGATAATGATGACGATATTCTTCGAAGCAATGAATACATATTCAATGCAGATGAATTCTATATTATTAACCTTCACTATTGGGCTGAGGAAAATCCGCATAAATTGCGTAAGTTTTTCAAAAATCATCTTAGAATATGCCAAGGAATAACCCCTTGAATTTTTGCCGCATGTTTACCTAACACCCTGTATAATAAATTTAAATCAAGTGTGTTTCTATTGTTTTTTCAAGAAATCACATATTTATTTCTGATTTTGATATAAATAAAATAACCTATTTTATTTTAACAGAATATCTAACACAAAAAAAAATGAAAATAAAGGAATTGTGAAAAACAAATTCTTTATTATTTTAAACCACCACTTTCAATGCTAAATGCCCTACTTTCTCTACTTACTAAGAAACAGATTAAGATATGTTTATAAGAAATCTTTTGCTAAAAACATATGCTTTTCAATCTACTATGGGATGGATTGCGTTATTTTCATAGCCCATAATGGGGAAAAGTTATTCCCGGCAATATTTGAAAAGAAATCTGCGTTTGTTACGCAGAAAAAAAATTACAGGAGAAATGTGTTATAAACTTTTTAAGAAGTCACAACGTAAAACAAATACTATTATTAATATTATATAGGATATTCTATTAAAAGAAAGAACTCCATTAAGGATATACTAATCGAACATATTTATAAATTTTAAGAAGAATATTTTGCATGCAAACATTTTCAATTTTCCAACTTATTGCAGCACCTATTGGAGTGGTTTAGTTTGTTTTTTTTCTGGTAGCACCAGCAAATTACGAAACAACATTAATATGATTGACGTCCGACAGTGTATAAAAAATTGAATTGTAGTAAAAAAATTCTGAAGAAGACAATAATAAAAAAACTTGTCGAAACGCCAAAGAATGTTTTAATTGGTAAAAAAAATTAATTCATTTTTAAAAAAAGCCTCTACCTCAAGAAAAAAAAGAAAAAACAAAAAATCTTAATTTCACTGATATTTGATATTATTTAAAATATGTTTTTTTTGACATATCTACTTGAAATGTTTTAAATGGTGAAAAATGAACAACTAGATTTTACTCGTGAAAACAATTTATTATAAACACTGGTTTAGATTTAAATAGTTTAAATCGTAAATCAGCACTTTGTCCAAAAATGAAAAAGTTACTCTATTTTTACGTAAATGTTTACAAGAGAAAAAAAAAAAACAAAAAAGAAACATTAACAAGCAAATGTTGCTAGTTTTAACAATGCCAGAAATCGTCTATTTTTTTTGCTTTTTATTTTACAATTTCAATTACTTAATTAAACAAAAGCATAAGTTTTCATGTAGCTATTTCCAAAAATATATAGATACATAGGGGGAAAAAGTGATTTGAAATATCACTTTTGATGTTTCCAATATATCGTTTAAATATCAAAGAGTGCCAGATAAAATAAATTCAACATTTAAAAGCGGAACACGAATTTTTAATTTATTTAAGTATGTTTACGAAACTTTGTTTTTACCTATATTTAAAGTTCACTTACTTTTGCCTTTAAAATAGATCATGCCATTGACACGTTTTGTTTTGGACCAATCCGAAACATACCCTAAAACTTGCTATGTAGAAACATTAAAATCTTATTATAAATTTGGAAGATGACAGATTTGGGTGTTCACATATTTTATGGTATATTACACCAATTCACTATATTATATATAAGGCCAATTAATCACAGATTTTAGTATTGACACATTTTGTATTTTGCACCAATTTCAAAAATACCCTAAGGTTTCTATCTAAGGCCAATATAATCTTGTTCTTAATTCAAAAAATTACAAATTCGCCACCATTTTACACCGATTTTAAAGAGACTCTTAAGTTGGCAATAAGACCACGCCGTTGTTTTTAATTTTTACTAATAAAAAAACCATATTTTAAAACATTTTGTCAAGTTTTCACCATTTTTTTTTAAAAGCAAATTTCACTTACTTATATCACCTGAATCCCTCTGAAACGGATCCATCCTATCCAAATGATCTTCAGGCATATTTTTCAACTTATTCCACGCGTAATTCTTCAATTCTTGCTTGCACGAATCAGTCTCACAGTAATCTTGGACTTGCATTTGGAACATATTGTAGAGATACATGATCTGTGTTTCCGGGTCAAAAATAAAAGAGAAAAAAGGATTAGAAAATGATTCACCAATGTGTTCTTCGGTGATAATTCATTTAAAAAGTTGATAAAATGATTTCTATATAGGTAATGAGTTTTTTTTTAATTCATATATGCGTAATAAATTTTTATGATAATGTGGAATGCAGTTCCAATTAATCTATGCATATACAGTCAAATTCAAAACTCATGTCTCTCTAAGGTATTATTTCTTTGTATTTTTTTAAATATATAAATCTCTGTGTTTACTTAAAATGTGGACCATATTTCATTAAGCGCTCAAGCTTTCGTTAGAGTGCTGCCTCAGATATGTTTACATTTAAATTAGATGTATTGACATGAATTTTGTATTTTAGTGTACATATAGATACTCACTTTCTCATCTTGCGTCAAGTATTCCCACATCGGAATTGCCGAAGGCGATGCTATCCCAAATAAAACACCAAGCACGCAACAGACGACGAAAGTAAAATGTAAAACCACCATATTTAAAAATAGTTTATAAATTAAAATCCAAAATTTAACGAGGAAACACAAAAAAATAATAACAATCCTAAACGGAGAATAAACTATATCCTATCTCGTTCAGTTCGTATCAAAACGATGCACACAGCACATGTATATAAAACATCAACTAGGCTAACAGCGCAGATTCTGCAACCGGTTTGTCGGAGTTCGCTTGTTTTATATACTGTCTAGTTGACGTCATCGTACGGAACAAGTGAACATTGGGCAGCAGCGGGCAGGCATTTAGTTTAGTACGGCCGGCGCATTCCTCCGTAGGCATCTCGATATTTTCGGAATCGTGATGAATCATTCCAGAAGGAGATATTTAAATTAATTTTTTCACGATCGTTTGTATTATTTAGCGAGAGGTGTTTGGTATAAAACGGATCTCGAATTAGCTGATCGTAAAGTGCAGGAATTCGAGGAATTTTATCACTTTTGGGAATGTTTGACGTTCGATATATACAGTGACCGGCATAAATATTGCAACATATGGGAAATTTTTTTATTATTAAAATATACTAGCTACTTTTTTTTGGGGATAGGTTGTGCATGTCTGGGAACCCCAAAATCTATTTTTACACACGTCTCGTGACCACTAGTATGGCGGTAAATTTAAAAAATATGATGTTAGTCTTCAAAAAGTGAGGTTAGATGACATGATATCCAAAAAAGTTATTGGAAAAAGTTGTTTAGAATTCAATTCTGAGGCTGTGTGCAAATTTTTGTAAAGATACTTTAAAATATTTAAAAATCACAATTTTTTTTCAAATATTGTTTAAGGGGAGGTTTACATGTATTTGACTGGAAAAATCGATTTTTCGTTTTTTGCATTTTTTGAAAGCTCCAAATATATAACATACATGGTTAAAGCGGTTTCGTAATATTCGCATTGTTTAAGTCGCTACGGCTTATTAAAAGAGCGGGTGTACCGAACACAAACGGAGCATATTAGATGTAATACTATATTCGACTCGGGGCTGCTCTGGTCGAAATATCATACTTATTGTTTGTTAGTGTATGTATAGTTGTCTTTAATGATTAGAAATGCCACTGCAGTCGGGATCACAAATAAACGACAGAGTAGCTATTTATATTACAATAATATGAAGCAATTAGACCCGAAATAAAACGCACATTTGAAAAAACTAATCTAACAATATTTCTTTTACTTAAAACACACTTTCTCACGCTTTAGAAAACTACTTACCATAAAATGTATCATTTTATTGCAGATGCACTTACTTACACTAAATTTCTTAGAAAAGCTGGCTATAATATAATGGCAAAGGTAACCGCACTACGGATCATGAGAGTAGCACAGGAAAAAAGTCGATGCGATGCCTTAAAAGAAATTTTTCGCACGATTTCGGATAGGCGACTGAGACAAGACAACTTTTTAAGCAATTTGTGATTTTTAGTCGTACCAAGATGTAACTGTTCAAGAAAAAAAAAGAGAATGCGTTGGAGATGTACAAAAAAGAATGAGTGGACTTTGAAGAAAGGGCGCTGGTAAACTGACAAAGTTATTGATAATTTAACAATAGTGTACTATGAACTGGCAATTAGACAACATCCAGATTCTGCATAAAAAATGAAGGCAGCTATTTGGGCTACATTTCATTATAAATGTTCAACCGACGCGGATCCACGACATATTTATTGTCCAAAAGGTGTAGACAGCCTGTGTAAGTGGCGCGTTGCAGAAGCCAAGGTTGAGCTTGCTTCATTCATACATGACCCTCTTTTGCAAAAAAAAAATCAAGATGCTATTAGGCCGATTTATGAAGTTTTTCTAGAGTGATTTATTGCAAAGATGCATTGGAAAAAAATGTCAAAATTGAAACGACTCGTTTAGTTCATGTGTGTAGAAACTACCTCCAAAAGATTTACACTGCGACCCATAAACAATTCAACTTGCTACCTACATTGCCGCAAATTTATTCAATGAAGGTTACTTTTCTGTATTACAAATAGTGAATGCGGTGGGAATTGCAGTAGGACTTGATGCCAAAAATTTCGTCATCAATTCTGATCGTCAGCGCATACAACGAGCAGAGCAGAGTATGTCCAGCGCTGCAAAAACTTGCTGTGCTGTCTAAAGGAAGCAAACAAATTTTGCAAATGCAGAAGTATGAAGAAGAAGAAGGATTAATGTATGGTGCTGGAATAGCTGACTAAGTGTATGTTGAACTATTTGGAAAAATTTTTGCTGAGAATCTTTGAACGCGTTTTTCTCGAAACATGATTTTTCAAATCTGCGTAAGTTCTAGTTCTTCAAGTGTTCAATATATCAACTTAATTCTTTTGTTTTCTTAATGTAAACAGTTTTTGTTGGAGGTTATACCTATAATATACTAAAAATTGCAATATCCACATTTTATATCCACATCCACACAAAAAAGAATAGAAATAATCAATCAAAGTCCAGGTATCTGCCACATTGTTTGCTTTCGACTTATTTGGTTAAATTTAGGTATAACCTCCAACAAATTTAATATATTTTCTAACTTCTTCTTTTATTTTCAATTTCAGATCACTTTTGCGTATGCTAGAGTTTACGCAGTTTGACCGTGTTTTCTGTGCACATTGCTACCTAGATACAAATAGCGAACGTTATAGTGGTCTTGTCATTAAAAAAAAATATATTTTTTTAATGTTTAAGTTTTAATATATTTATTAAAAAAAAGCCGTATTTCGTATATCTTTTCCTTTGTCTGAAAAAAAAGCTCAAAGTTTTTGGACTTTTCCGATATATATATGTAAACCTCCCCTTAATTGAATTACATATTGCCATTTTTTTCGTTTTTAGCAGCTCACCTACAGTAATATTTCTAAATCTGGTTGATACTCAAAACAATTTTGTCAATGTTTGCATAATTAACACAGTGAAAACTGAAAAGTACATTTTCGTAATGACAGTTGTTGTTGCAAGGGACTGTATCTAGAAGTAATAAATAAAATTTTACAAACATTTTTATTTTAAACCACTTAATAAACATTACTTTTATTGAAAATTATAACACTTTTTTGTTTTCTGCATTAAAGTGGAAACCGTTAGTCTAAAACTAATAACTCATAAGAGTACATGCGCGCACCGAAGGTATCAAAGTAGGTTTTGAAATTAGAGAACAAGGAATAATAAGTAGTAGGTAAAATAAAGTAGTTTAATGTCTATGAAACTCAATAGAAGTAAATGATTAATAATAAAGTACTTTTAGCTAATGATGTGAGCAAAAACATTTAAACAATAACTAATAGTAATGAACAACTTGTTAGACACATATATCGTTCTGTTTCTTATATAGTAAGTAAGGTAGGCTTTGAAATTAAAACAACAAAATAATGTAGTAAACTATTTTAATTTTCTGGTAAATGAGTAATTACTACTATTTTTATTTTACCTGCTGTTTATTATTCGTTGTTCTCTAATTTCAAAATCTACTTTAATACCTTCGGTGGGTGCATGTAGTGTTAACCAGTTTTGGACTGACGCTTTTCATTTTAATGCAAAAAACAAAAAAAAAGTATTATAATTTTCAATAAAGATAATGCTTGCTGAGTGGTTTAGAATGAAAATATTTGTGAACTTTCATTTATTAGTACTATATACAGTCCATTGCAACAACAATTGTCATACCAAAAAAGTACTTTTCAGTTTTCACTGTGTTTATTATGCAAACATTGACAAAATTGTTTGAGTATCAGCCAAATTTAGAAATATTATTGCTGTTGAGCTGCTAAAAACGTAAAAAATGGAAATATGTAATTCAATGAAACAATATTTGGAAAAATTGTGATTTTCATTTTTTTTTAAATATCTTTACAAAAATTTGCGCATAGCCTCAGAATTGAATTCTAAGCAACTTTTTCAAATAACTTTTTGGATATCTTGTCATCTAACCTCACTTTTGGAAGTTCATGGCATATTTTTTAAATTTACCGCCATACTAGTGATCACGTGACGTATGTCAAAATAAATTTTGGGGTTCCTAGACATGCACAACCTATCCCCCCAAGAAAAATTTGGAATATTTTAATAATAAAAAAAAGTCCCATATGTTGCAATATTTATGCCGGTCACTGTATAAGTGGCTTTTTTTCGTAGATACAGGAAAACTTTTGTTTAAATGGACAACCCTCTAAAGAAACGATTTCTAAAACTAGTTATTTTATCTTTGATTTAAATTTTTTTTATTGTAGATAATTTTATAGTTACCTAAATACCAATTTAAATGTAAATATTTTGATACTTATTCTCTTTTTTTTGTCTTGTATGTAAAGATAAAATAGAAATGTATAAATGAGAACGTTTATTAATGTTTATTTTAAAAATCTTTCGAACTTACATTTGTATGAATAAAATTATAAATTGTAAAAATGCCATGAAAGTGCTTACTCATGACGAGAAATTGTTGACGATAGATGAACACTTAAGTTGTTGTTGGAACGATGAAAATAGCCCAAACAACAATTCAAGTACGAAAGTGCTTGTAAATATTTTTTTTTGTTTGACATATGACAAAATCAGTATTGTTTCTAATATTCTAATATATTTTTTTAAACTTTCTTTTTATACAGGATTATTCACGCTATATTACAGGGAATTGAAAATATTACTAAGTTTTTTTTTAATTAAAACAGAGATTTCTAAAATTTTACAGTAATCTTGAACTTGTCCTTGGAATCCATTGTAGAGGTATACAATTACCTTAAAAAATTATGATCGCGGTTGGTAAAAAACGAATTCGTAGCTGTAATTCTAACATATCCATTTTAAACGCAATGCCATCGTAATCCGCGACGCAATGAACAATCGTCTCGAAAGATAATACCTACCGTTTACGGTGCCCGACAAAGATGTCGCCACCTTTTCGGCGATTTACATTTCCCAGAATTAAAACATTAAAAGAAGGAATAAAATTGTTTTAATTTTTTGTCCGTTTTATGCGATGCTTTTTTTATTTGAAAGGTTATATATTGTATCAAAATAGCAATTTTGTTGTTCATCTACACCAAATTTTGCAAATATCAATAATTTTTAACAGATTTTGGGAATCTTAGTATTTTTTTTCTATAGCAGTGGAATAATTGCTTTACAATTAAAATAGCTAATGTTATATACAGGGTATTCCACGTAAGTGGTTCATTAAAAGTTTATGATGTTCTATTATTTACGTATATTTGAGATTTTGGCACCATTATAATATATAATTCTTTTAAATAAAAAAAGCGTAAAAGATTGCTTTTACATAAATACATAAAACTAAATACTTACAAAACCCAAGAAATTGCAATTTTTGTATACTATAACGAAACTTATACCAAACGACCATCCTGCATCCATAAAACAATTGCTATATCATGCCAGACACATTTCAATATTTCAAATGGAAACTCATTTAATTCGACTGTTGACAGTTTGCTTCTTTAGAGAAATAAAAGATTTAGTTTATATAAATATATCAAGATAAATCAGCATTGGTACAACTGAAGAAATTACATTCTTTTGCTTGCTATAGCTTAACCGTTTCTAAACGACTATTTCCTCATTCCTCAAACCATTTCGAAAGAAACTGAAAAGCGTGTAATACGAAATGATATATATTTATTTTGCCAAATTGAAACGTCTTCTCAAACGAAGTTTCGATTGTCAGCAGTATTTCTGAAGCTGTCAAAAAATCGTTACAAATTCGAAAATACTACCATAAAATATTTTCGTAAGGTTCTTTTCAATTCCCTTCCTTAATCAGTCGTGACTGCATAATATAAAAAATAAAACCGCTTTGTTCTTACAATGCTGGAAGTATGTATTTCAATGATTTATACCAATTGGAAAACAAATGAATAACTGCACCAAAAGATTTAGCGAAACATCAAAACAAAATACTCATGGAAACTTATATGAAATACAAAAATAAAGTGAAGAAAAACCAGTTCTTATTGCTTAGTATTTTTTGAAACTGTTGGAAAAGTTCTGAAAATTGAAGTAACTGCATCTTTTGGCTGGTGACTGCTATGGCAAAACCTTTTCTAAACGACTGCTTCTCAAAGTATAAAGCATATTTATTATTATTATTAAAGTATATCAAGGTTTCGAGCTAGAAATCAATCTAAATTGAAAAAGAAATGAAAAATACCATCTTTAAATTTAAGCCTTTTTCAATAAACAAAGTAGTCCAAAATGTTTTCAGGAACAATAGACTATCCTCAAGAAACTTTTCTATTTAATTAAAAAAGGCGACAATTTGAGTAAGCAGTCATTTGATTTCGTATAATACACAATTCTTTTAACGTATAATATTACATTTGTTTCAATTACGTGTTTTTCATTAAATATTACAGAATAGCTTAAAAAGATTTTTTCGAAAATAAATTTGATTTCTTCTAAAGTAGCCATGACTCGTTTAAAATACATAAATTCAATTTTAGGTATCGAATACAACACAAATTAGACATAAATGTTAAATCATTTTTGTCGTTAATTCTAAATGTAGACTGAAAGCTTCAAGTGATTTTTAAACACTGCATTAAAGTAGTTTTCAGGAACAAAATACTCTACTTAAGAAACTTCAGTATTTAATAAAAAAGGCGGCAATTTAAGTAAGTAGTCATTTAATTTTGTATAACACACAATTCTTTCAATATACAATGACACAATTTTATACACATTTTTTTCACAATTAAGTACGTGTTTTTTTTTAGTAAATATTGCAGAATATCTCAAAACGTTTTAAAAGACACTTAAAGGTATCACCAAATTAGAAATCGTCGTACTTCAAAGTGTCCAAATTTCTTAAATGATCGCTGCGTGTAGGTCTCACTGTATACACTTTTCATATTTAACAATTCAAAGAGCTGAATCAATATCAGATACGCATTTATCCAATTCAAAAGAAAGTTTACCACACGCACAGAAGCCAGTACTACCGGAAACGCAACTATAGGCGATTAAATAATTATAAACAGCGCCATAACATAACAATCAACTGCTATAAAAAGACTATAAACTACTATAGGTATGTAACAATCAACTTGTCATACCGTATACATAAAGCATATAATATATAACTCGCACATTGTGACCTGTACCACTTATACCTGCTGTGTTGTTTTAGTAGCTCTATAGTGATGGTAGGCTAGCATTGTGTAACAGAAAAAAAAACACAACATACAAAAGCGAACGCACAATTGTTTCCGTGTCTGAAATGAATTCTAATTCCGTGTGACGTTTGACGGGCCAAAACTCCGCTTGTCCGTTGAATATTCATTTCGTTACATTACGCAAAACTGCAGCGCGAAGTGTAACTATCGAAAAAAAAAGGCCTAACAGAAACAAGCCGACAAAAAATCTATTTTCGAGGAATATGCGATGTCGCATCTCCTATAGGTTCTATTTTACCGTTTCATCGCAAATGTAAATGTAGTTTGAATAGGTATAGGGTACATCCCAAACGTATCTCATAAATTGGAGTGGAACAGAATGAAGTTGAAAAAAAAAATAAAGGATAAGCCGGCCAAGAAAACATTTGAAACATTGCGTTTAAAATACGTGCCAATTTGTAACACAAACTTCAAATTAATTGACACAGTGTTGACCGGATTATATGCAAAGTGCATATATTTTATTTTTGCATATCTTTAATTATAGTCTATATGTAGACGTATTATACTAATTGAAGTTTATAGCGCTAATTAGTAATTGCATATATTGCATATTTAAGCTTTTTTTTATCCTTTCTATTAGTCAAAATTCCTAGTAATTCCTAATGCAGATCGACAACCGACAATTCTCAGAATGATAAATCTTTTACATTAGTTTCTCTAATACTTTTTATCCAAGAACTGCACGTGTTTAATTTCACCTAGCAGAAGGGATGTGGTAAATACGTTTTATTATTATTAATTCCCAATATAACTAATTCGTTCATTGAATATCTTTGAGCGAAACAGCACGTAATTGTGTTACGTTTTTAAATACTGTGCGTACATACAATGAGTATAGCGAACAAAATTTCTTTATGGATTAAGCCATATCCTGAACTGGTAAGGGATGGCGACAAAATATTTTGTCGAGCCTGCAGTAAACTGGTAAGTTTAATTTTACTAAAAGCTTTACAATTGTTTTTAAGTTCTTTAACTTTTGATATAAAATGACAATTGTTGTTGTAGGTGTCTTCTGAAAGAAAATACCTGATTGATCAACACGCTAAAACTTCATCACATATTGGAAAATGTGAAAAACTGAAGCGATCCGCATGTGTGCAGCAATCTATACGGCAATGTGTAGCATCAACTTCACGAAACTCAGAACAAGAAGAATATAATACGGATTTGTGTAACGCATTAATTTCGTCTAACTTACCATTAGCAAGATTAAACAATGCTAATTTGAAATCATTTCTGCAAAAATATTGCAAACATAATATACCTGACGAAAGTACCTTACGAAAAAATTATGTCACATCTTGTTACCAGCAAACACTAGCAGAAATTCAACAATTGGTAGGGAATAATTTTATTTATATCACGGTAGGTGAAAGTACGGATAAATGTGGCCCATTTGTTAATAGGAATTCTTCATGAAGATATTGTAGGTAAATCATATTTAATTTATTGTAAAGAACTTCAAAAAACAAATAATGTCACAATTGCCCAATTCGTTCAAGAAGGTTTATCTAATTTCTGTTTACCTGGAAGTATACCTTGTGAAAAAATTTTACTAATCTTGTCCGACGCTGCATGATAAAAGCCGCGCAAAATTTTAAAATTTTTTATAATAACATTATTTACACCACTTGTCTAGCTCATAGGTTCAATCGTGTAGCCGAAGACATAAGGAATCAATTCCCTTTGCTTAATGATTTAATTAGCAATGTCAAAAAAGTATTTATAAAAGCACGTTTACGAATCCAATTTTATAAGGAGCGACTTCCCGGTGTTAAGTTGCCTCCTAAATCGGATTATTACGAGATGGGGTACATGGTTAGGAGGCCTGCAATTTTTTTTCGCCGATAATTTGAAGGAATAAAAAATGTAATTTTTGAAATCACTGCTGACTGCATTATTCTAGAAAACTGTAAATAGAATAGATTGTAACATCAACAGAATTGTTACAAAACCTTTTGTATACTAAGTCAAATTATAGCTTTGTTTCAAGTTCCATCTTCGTAACTAGAAAACGCAAGGATGTCGCTCTCGGAATCAGTGCGAAATAAGTAGACGAATTTGATATGCTATGTAAGAAGGTTAAGGGTACAATAGTGTAATTCTATATACGATCAATTTAAAGAAGTGATAAATAAATATGCGGGGATTTTGAATTTGAAGAAAGTTAAGAAAATTTTGGAAGATGAAAACAGTAAACGATTTCGGCTTTAATTTTAGTTTAGAATGTATTGCAAAGTTAAAAAATGCACCAATTACATCTGTGGATGTTGAAAGAAGCTTTTTCATTTCGAAACATATGTATTCTGATAGAAGACAAAACTTTCTTTTACACAATTTAGAAAAAGATTTAATTATAAATTGTTTTAGAAATATGTTGTGAAAAAATTTTGTGCAATAAAGTTAATGTTTAAATTTCTGCTCTTATTTATTTTTATGTAAAAATTTTGCATATTGTCGCAATTTTTTTGCATATATGCCCCAGGTTTATGCATATTTTCTCAAAAATCGATGCATATATATGCGCATATATTCTAGTTTTTCTTTGCATATAATCCGGTCTCTAGTTACGACTAATTTCAAAATTTTTGTACAGAAAGTCTCTTCATTTTGTACATACTTTAAAACGTTTTTCTTCGAACTGTATGAACCATAGATCATTTTGTTTTAAATCGTTTCCTTAAACACCTACGACATATATTTATTATCTCTATTTAGCCTTACAACAATCTATTATTAAATAATATCTGCACCCAAAAATATGGTTGCAGAACTCCCAGATTTGAAAATGGATACAGTTACATATCGCCAAACGTACACTTAAATGATAATAAAAAGGACTGTTCATATCCGCTTACAAAGGTATTTCGTCGTCATAATTCCCGAGAGTTGCATTTATTTTATTAGCTATTAAACTGCTATTATTAACGCTTAGTATTTTATGATTATTTCTTTTTTTTCAAGAAACAAGGCGGCGTAAAGCAACAACATGCAACAATAAGACCGTTCGAAAATAAACGACTAATAATAAGCTATCAACTTGGTTTTTTACGAGTAATACAAGCGGATTATTTTATGTTTGGTGGGAGATTTCGGACAACTCTGGTG
>RXPK01001951.1:0-103997 GCA_004143645.1 Protaetia brevitarsis | reverse complement strand
ACCGCCACCAGGGTTCGCCTGGCTGACGGGCAGACAGATTTAATACACATTATACTGGCGGCAACATGCCTACGCGATGCTTCAAAGTTGACGTAAGAGGCAGACAGGGCTTTGCAGAAACCGAAATATTGATAGAAGGATATTTGAATAATTTCTTATGCCAATCTAAATATGGAAGGATCTTTTTCTTTTCTCGTTACGTCAATTAACCTTTGCTACAAATTTGAAGGAATAATAGATATTTATACACCAGTCTAACTTTAAAAAAGGTTATCTTCTTTACCTCCCCTGTGCATTTTTAGTACTTACTAGTTATTGTACGATATCTACCTTTAATCTATTATTCCCGTCTACGCGCAATAAAAAGCACTAATTTCATTTTGATTATTTTGGAGTGTCTTATCATAAATACACAATAAAATCACCATTTAAAAGCAAAAAACTAAAATAAGATATGCTGAAATCGTTAATTATAAGGTGTGTAAGTTAGATAAGACAGAACATTTAACTGTTAATGATAATGCTTCTAGCATAAATACTCAACACTGCAACGAGTCAATCGATAGAACAATATACAAAGTACATTGTTTAAAAAGGTAACTTAATTTGCTTAAAACCAAGAATTTAGCAATATATTTTAACACAAATTCATATAAAAGTTGCTAATATTTTGAGAATGTCAAGAATAGGTCTCTCATACTATAAACAAAAGTCACACATTGATATCAAAATAACAATTAAAGGAAACATGGGTAAAAGGAGCAGGTTGAAAGTCTAAATCAACAACAGAAATGGCCAATGATTGAGGCGAGATGACATTCCAGGATTTCGTTGAGTTTTATATGCAAGATAGAAAGGAACAAAAAGAGGAGATGCGACAATTGAGGTAGACGTGTTGGACAGATAAAAAGATCGAGGTAGAAATGACAGAAGAGATAAGACGTATGGAAAGAAAAAAAAAACACGATGAAATTAGAAAGAATGATTGATCAAAGAGAAGAGCTGGTGACAATGATAAATGACACAAGGGAAAGAATCGAAAGGGTAGAAACAAAATTGGTGCATTGAACAGAAAGAATAGAAGTACTCGAGATGAAACTGGCTAGAACAATAGATGTGCAAAGAGACAGCATAAAAGAAAAAGAAGACCAAGTGAATAAACTGAAGGAGCTGAAGAACAAGATTTCAGCAGATGAAGAATAAGATTCCTTTGACACGAAGACTGAAACGTATGTGACCGATCAGGTTCTAGGCTTCTGATGAAACTCGATGCTGTTGGATTTTCGCCTTCATTGCAATTACTGTTTAGATCATATTTATCTAATAGAAGGCAGTATGTTAGTTACAAAGGTCATCGTTCAAATTACTTTACACCTCTTTCTGGCGTTCCTCAAGGCAGCAACTTGGGCCCTTTGCTGTTCTTGATTTTTATCAATGATCTCCCTGTGACATTAGGCTGTGGCAGACTACTGTTTGCAGACGACTTAAAATTATTTGCTAAAATTACTGCCATTGATGACTGTGAACGCCTTCAGTGCCAGTTAAATCTACTTTCTTTATGGTGCCTAGACAACGACTTAAATCTAAACATTTCAAAATGTAACATTGTTTCTTTCTCGCGTAAATCTACCATAATCAACTTCAATTATCGAATTAATAATACTACCTTAAACCGCTGTGATACTATAATGGATCTGGGTGTACTATTTGATAGTAGTCTTACTTTCAAAGACCATATTAGACATACCATTGCTTCATCTTTACAATCATTAGGCTTTATCATTCGCAATACTAAACACTTTTCATTATTACACTCTGTAATCAATTTATACTACTGCTACGTACGCTCTAAACTAGAATATGCTTCCGTAATTTGGTCTCCGTTTTATAAAACATATTCGCAATCACTTGAGCAGGTCCAGAGACGTTTCCTGAAATATCTTTAACCTAAAGCAACACGAATATATCCGAAAGAGGCTTCAACCACAGTACTCTGTTAAATATGTTCAGTTTTCAGTCTCTAGAACAACGTCGCACTCAAACTGATATTAAGTTTCTCTTTAATTTAGTCAATAACAAGAGCGATGTGATTTTTCTCACTAATTCTCTGAATTTTGCAGTTCCCAGTATTCTGCACGACAGGCCTTTACTTTTTACTGCCCTCTGCACGCACTAATGTAATGTCACATGCGCCACTGTACAGAATCTGTAACTACTTCAATAATAATTTGAGTTCAGTGTAGATATACATTCATCTAGTTTGTTGTTGATCATTAAATGTATAAACAATCTGTGTATGCAATATGATAGTCTAATATGGTTCTTCCCTTGGTCTCGGTCTGTTACTAAGTCTTTGTTCTTTAGGTTAAGTTTAAATGTTAATTAGAGTTAGTTGGATTGTAACAAATTTTTTTTTTTTTATTTTTTTTTTGTATTTTGTTTTTGATTAGTATATATCGCAAGTTATGTAACTAATTTTTTGTCCTGTAATTGGATGTACTTATCATCTGTTGGGCAATAAATCTTATTATTATTATTATTATATTATTATTATTATTATCAGAATCCGACATTATCTGTACGCAAACGAATGTGGAGGAAAATGGATAGTTGATTATCGATAACTATAGATAATGCCCACATTCTGAGGACACAGAATTACATTGTATTTGTTTGTTGCTATTTATTATTTGTGTTTTTTTTTTATTGCATGCTAATGATAATTGTCTTAATATCAGTGTTTCTCTAACCAAGCGTCAGCACGGTTGGATAACCTTTGATCTTTAAGCCGCTGTAGCCATCTCACAATGTCACCTTGTTACCCATTTAGCCCTCCAAATGAATTTCTGAAACAATTATAAATGTCCTGATGAATGAATAGTTCTTTTAATACATTTTCCTTTTCTGTTAGTTATACTGTTTCTATTCTATAACTAATTACATGGCATAAATAAATAAAATAATAAAATTTCTGTTTATTTCACGAATTTAATAATAGAATCACATGACCTTCCTCAGTAAACAAAGAATCTTTTCATTTGTAGTCAGTGAAAACGTGACTATTGTTGAATAAAATCTTAATCACAATTGAATTTTAATTAAATTCTCTCCGGAAAATGCGAAATGTCATTACGTCTTCGATATCAAGCAATTTAATTTCTCTTCCGAGGTGGTTGGTACGGCAAATATTTCCATCTTTTATCCCATCCCTTGTCGCGCAAGCGGCAACAACAAACCTCCCCCCCCCCACTTCCTCCCACCCCCGTCCTTGTTATGTCATGGGCTATGGAATTGGCGGGCGGTTGAAAATCACAAAGCGCATTATTGTTTTGCGTAGGCGAAATTCTTCGCCCTTCCGGAAATATGAAGAGCGGAAGCACAAAGGAGTTAAATCAAAGGGCTCCGTCGCCTTTCCCGACGACAACTTTTCTGAATCCTGTGCGACGAAGGTTTGGGTCCTTCGGGCCGTTGATCCGCATTAAAATCGTCACGCGGTTCCTCCCTTTCTCCACTCAAAAGTTGGTCTTTAACGGCGTGGGTCGCTGTCCTTGTCCCCTATACAGGTGCACACTAGTCGAAAGTCAGATTTTCACCTCCAGTGGATATTTTTTATGCCTTGTAGGTTCGGTAGGGTAAACAAGATATGAAGAGGTTTATTCGGTGAATAAAATATGATTGGGTAATCTCGTTGAGTGGTAACTGCTCACCCTTGCTATATCGAATCCCTTTGAACGCCTTCGTTATTTCTTCCTTGCGGTGATATAAGGTTCGTTTGTACACTTCGATGATTTTAACAGCGTCTTTGTCGCCAACGAATAAAACCGAATTCAGCTATATAATTTGACATACAAGAGTAACAACTAGTGCAAGTAAACTACTATCTTCATTAATATTACTTACACTCTTATTAAAAAGTCATTGCTTAGTTGTTGATGTATTCAATTTTACTTTGTAATTTTTAACCACTTGTTGATACTTTCAAGTTTACAGCTAATCTTCTAATAGCTGAACTAGTATTTCTGTCTGTTTAGGGTTTATTAACGTAAATCCGCCAATAAACTGATTTTGCAGTTCGTAATGACAACCGCCATAATGTCTACGTATATAATAAATGCGAGCGTCCAAAGAGTAGATCCATGTGGAACTCCCAAGGAAGTGCCTACTGCCTTCAAATCCTCATTGACATATTTAGTTTTTTTGCTTTCTACCTATTAGGAAATTCTTTCTCCATCCCAACGCCATACCACTTATCCCGAAGTTGCTTTCTTAGGAGATTGTCCCTACTCAAAAATCTCAAAAGGTCTTTTAAGTAGAGAAAAGCTGACACGATTTTGTTGTTATAGCCTATTCATTTCAGGCACCTAATGCACTGCTAGACAAACCTGCTTTTCTCGTTTCGGCAGAAATAATACTTATTTTATATTTTTCTATTTCAGCGTAAGTATCAGTCAAAAGTACTTTCCTAGTCTTTGTTCCAGGTCACTTCTTACCTACCAACAGTGCTGAATGTCGTTCAAATGGCTTGATGTCTTCGGATTTTCTCTAAAAATCCGCCGGACCCCAGGAAGAGTAGCTTTTGCAGTCTGTTCTACAATTAATTCGATTCATTTAAACGATGACCAATACAATTTCTCTGCTCGTCAACCCAACAGCCTGGTATTTCACTCATAAAGTTCACTCTAAAAGAAAAGTCACGCTTTCAATTAGTACGTATTTAGAAATAATACAATTTTACTAATAACTTGATCTAGTTAGTACAGGCTTCTCGAGATATACAGCTGGTTGTTTTAAGTACACCAATACAACTTTTAGTTGTATTCCTTGCTAATGCATATGCGTTGCTATATCTCTCCTGAAGTGATCCATAAAGAGCATTTACATATGGTGTAAAAAGATATGGCTGCAGAGGATATGCAAAGTCACCTAAAAGCCAATTACTTCTTTCCCCGCTATTATAAATCTGACGTGCGTCATGAGTTGCTCCAGCAGGACTAGTATGTATACTCAAAATGTGTGAAGTGAACATCACTTATTATTTGAACATTTTTCGAGTGACACCTTTGCCTACTCAAGTAGTTATGCTCCTTTACATATGGTTTTAATATAGCAACTTTTTTTCTTTAATGTTGCTATATTAAAACCATATGTAAACGAGCATAACTACTTGGGTAGACAAGGGTATCAATGTTGCTTTTTTTAGCATAGCAACATATACAGCGATAGTGAGACCAATCATCACTTATGCATCAGTAGCTTGGAGCAAAAGATCTAATCTGGCTACCGCGAGAATTAACCTCTCAAAAGCGCAAAGATTAGCATACGTATTGCTATGTACTGATTGAATTAAATGAAATTGCAAAATGAATTTTATAATGAAAAAGAAAATTAAATCAGCTAAAACTGAAAATAATTAAAAGAACGCAAAAAAACAATTAACCTCAGAGTTACCTTCGCGAATTAAAACTTGAATCTAACCACGAAAAGTAAATTGTGAGTGAATGAAATCAGACTCTCTTAATTACCCCAAAAATTGAAAAGGTTTTGATTTAAAATAAAAGAACAGAATTTTCAACCCAAAGATGCTAATTAACAAACAATTTTATTATTCAAAAGGGTTAAATTACAACTTGTGCAGAAAAAAACCGTGAACTGAAGGTTCTGCCTAAATTAAAAACTGCACTTGATTCTAAAATTACAATAGGACAATGCTATTTCCTATACAAAGCAAAAGTTTTGTTTGTTCAGGAAGATAATCCAAAATATACCAATATCAATCCACGTGGTTTCAAATTAAAACAAACTAAATTAAGCGTGAACAATTTCTAGTAAATAACAAGAATGAAAAACTAAATGCAAGCACAATGCTTCTACTCACCCAAACCGAGGTGATTGATAAAATAGAAAATGAATCAGCAAATAGAAAAACCAAAAATTAGCCTCTTTAAACTAGAATGAGAAAATTCCAACTAAAAATATACTTCCTGCACAAAAATAATAATGATCTTATATCTATAATGTGCACACATCAATATATTAACAATTATTACAAAATTTTTAAGAAACGAAACGAAATTTACTATTAATCAAATGAAATTACAAAAGGCAACAATGATTTACAAAAATACGTCTACTCACGTTAACAGTCGACCAAGGAACTCCCGAACAAACTTCTACAATGCAGCCGTATAACAATATGAACAACGCAAATGCACAAATCACCGACAAAATCTATCCGAAAAGCATTGAATCAAACTAGCAAACGTTAGACATCTAAATGAATGAAATTAATTTAATAAAACTTAACACTAAACAAATTAAATCAAATGATAAACTCCTTAACTTACTCTAAACAAAAAAAACAAATTTGTGAACAATTCTGGCACATTAGAATACCGAACGAAGGAGTAAACAAAACCAACATCTATGCACTTAAAATACACACAGCAAGCATGGGTTGCTTGTCTACAGCAGTATGCATAACGGGGGCAATGAGAATTTGCCCAAAAGCAGCTATCAAGATAGTAATTTAGGCATAGGCCTCAATTTGCTAACGGTGATCAAACTTGGGACCTGCCCCGAGATGACATGTTAAAAAAATTCAGCTTTGTGATGGAATTCATCGCAAAGTTTAATAAAATTGAATAGAAATGCCATCAAATGGTACACTGATGGCTCCAAAACGGCAGAGGGAACGGAAGGGGATATATGGGCCTAGAACCAGAGTATTCAGAAAGCTTGAGAAAATATCCAAGTACTTTTCAGGTGGAAAGGCCGCTAGCTGAGCTCATATGAAATCAGTTCCAAGTAAGTATAAATTCCTTAGTATTTGTTTTACTAGAACTGTTTTCTCCGTGTTCCTATTTTGTATTTTGCTTACAAGATAGGTAATTCCTTTTGAAAGTCTACCAATTTTCTCTCTTCCCAAACCATTTAATTTAAGAGACGCCTCACAAAATTCTTTATCGTACAAAACCGCCTTAATATCTAACGAACAATGAATTTTATCACCACCATACATTCATTCACTCCTTAACCCTATCCTCAGATCGGGAAATTTATGATTGCAATTTTATGACGTTTAATACGCTACGAGAGAGACGGGGATGCCTCCGAACGGTAATTATATATTCCCGGCATAATCCTAAGCCTTCCAGCTCCGCCCCGTTCTAGATAATTCAGAGCGGGAGCGTTAAATATTTAAAGAGATAAGGGAGCCAACTTAAATTAGGGCGGATATATTTGACGTGGCTGTTAAGTCGTTAAATTCATTAGCGAAAGTAACAATCAATGGCATCAACCCAATTTTCCGTAGTGGGATATCTTAACTTCGGATCGGATCGTCGTCTCGTTCGCGTAACTAGAAGTTAACGACAGCGAAAAGGATATCTATAGAAATGCGAAGTATCCGTGGCCGTTAACCGTCTCAAGGGGAGAATCCGCTTATAGGAGACAATGCACTTGGAAGCTCGGCAATGTCTTTAAGGACATTGTGAAATTTTACGAATTTTTGCTAAGTGAATTAAATTAATTAAGGTACGGATGCCTTAAAAGGCGGAAGGTGTTCGTATTTTCAAGCTTATTTAAAATGATCCGAAAAGGGGATGGCTGTAATACTGAGACAAAGGAGATTTTGATCTGATAAATGTATTATATTAAAATGATAATACAATATCAATACAGAAACATTTTGTATACTT
Organism: Protaetia brevitarsis; assembly: GCA_004143645.1. Taxonomy (NCBI): domain Eukaryota; kingdom Metazoa; phylum Arthropoda; class Insecta; order Coleoptera; family Scarabaeidae; genus Protaetia; species Protaetia brevitarsis. Next base: position 96,300 of record RXPK01001951.1, on the reverse strand, counting down.
ACTAGTTATTACAAACAAAAATTCAATTTAAATTATTATATTGATTACAACTACAGTTGTACAATCAAATTGATTAAATCATATTTCAGTAATATATCCGCAATCGAAAGGGATTCTTTGTAAATCGACGTATCTACCGTCGTCCTAAAAATATATAGAAGAAACGAGAAGATTTAACAACATTACAAGAAATTCGCTGTATTAACATACCTTGGTACCTTTCCTTTTGTGGAATTATAGATGTCTCTGCTGTTTTGAGTATAATGATACACTTTGGATGCTTTGAAGGAGATTTTTCCTCGGACTTCCCGATACCGGCGTTGTGCTTCTAATGTGGAACCTTTTCTGCAACATCTTTAGTTTGTCACTGCGAGGAAACTCCATTCTGAAATACTTTGGGGTGTATGCTAAGGATTGTATACCGGTTTACCGGTAAATTATAAAAATTTACTGGTTTATCCACGAAATATTGAGACATTGAGAATAAAAAAACAGGCAAGTGTAAGTAACAATATACCCAATTACTAATTTTATGGGAGATGTTTTTTGTTTAATTTTAATTTAAACTTTCTTGAGATTGAGAGCCGCTCTAATGCCCTAGAATAGAGAATATAGAAAAGAAACTGACAAAAATTTTTGATTAGAAACGTATAACCTCCATTAACCAACATTTCACGTATTTAAATTAATAGCAATTTTGAATACACCACATTATGAGAGAACATTAATGCAACATTGTTGTAAAATAACATTAAAATTTGAATCTTAAATATTTTTGTTACTTCTACAACTGCTTAAAATAATTAGAATACAAATATTATTACAAAATTTATTATTGTGGCTTAAGATTGTGCTATAAATATGTATTATTCTAGCCTAACTTCTACCCTCTTTCTTGGGAATCCCTATTAATGTTACACATGAAAAAAATAAAATTACACGGTAATTTACCGGTAAACCGGTATTTTAATTTTCATTTACCGAATTACCGGTAAATGAAAAAATCGGTAAATTTACAATCACTAGTGTATGCAAGCTGATGTTCGAGGTATTTTATCCAAGAACTGTTTAAATTGATAAATGTTACTCTTTGAAATGTTATTTAATGTCAAAATATGTTTTTTGCGATTACAGCGCAATCTGTTACGAATTGAAAAAAGGTTTCAAATAAAAACTATATCTGAACTATATAGCGTAGAATCCGAATCTGCAAAACAAAATGGGGGTTCCCATTTAAGATTTCAAAGTTGACCCCCCTCCCACTCTGGGGGGTGAGGTGGGAGATCGAGTTCCGCACCATTTAGTGAGCTCCCTACATTATAACAAGTCTTATCAAGATCTTTTTTTGATTTGATGCAGTGTTTTAGAGATACTCCGTTGCCTCAAGATAAAAAAACTCATCCAGTATATATAGGTTTGTAGACATGGTTGGTGGTTTTGTCTTATGATAGCGGGAGATTTAAAAGTTATTTTGACAATTTAAGAATCCAAAATATACCGGATAGTAGTTAATATTTAATTTAAACATTCCAAATAGGTATACTCACCTTGGGTAAGAGCTTTTACGCTCTTTAAATGTTTTTAATATATTATTGAACAATAAATCTGTAGGTGTTGATATTAATATTGTTTTTTTACTAATATGAACGCATTTAACGCATTGAATGATTAAAATTAAACTATAAATTCAATATTTAACAAAGTAAAAGTCTAATAATACAAGTTAGTGATTTAAGATACACAACACGTGCAGCCACCTGGGCAACATACTCACAACTGACAAAGAAATATATAAATAGGACTAATTCAGACTACTAAAGAGTATTAAATATTCATTTATAAATGCGTCACTACCCTACTAACTATATCATGCCGTAACCTATCTAATTCTTTAGCAACATTACAAAAAAAAATCCAATTCCACTTCGACTCACTCGTTGTGTCTGATATCTATTTCGTATCGCAGCCAATTTAACCCCTTAGATAATGCAACTTCCGTGTGCGATCACCACTCATCAGTGAGTAAATATTGAAATATGCCTTGCTGTATTCACCCCATCATGTTCACTATGCGAATGATTAACCCTCCCATTTCTTCACAAATATTATTTAATATTACCATGACTCGTTATTAGTTCTATGGTCTGATGCGACAAATTAACCCGCATTTCCCTAAAACGTGTAAGTTTACCGATAATGTATCCTAATCCACCTCCTATTTAAAGTAATATCCCACTTACCCTGCCAATCGCTAAGAAGTTTATCTTTACACGCTTTTCTAACTAAGCTGAAAAAGCTTGAAATTAACACATATGTACCTAATTATCGCACTATCCTCCTTGGACATCGCCTCTTTCACTAATCTGTTTCTACGGATTACTCTAAGCGTCATATTTTTGTTGATTTTCAAGAATTTCTGCTCTTTAGTGTGCCGGTGTTATTGTGGTTCTAGAATTCCGATTATACCTTATTAACCCATTTGACTGCCGATGTTGTATGCAGTTACGCATTACGGGATCTATACCCTTGGGAATTGCATAGGATGTAGATGCCGATTCTATTTTTCTTGCCGCTTGCAATACACACAAATATGTTATAGAAGTCTTCCAAGCTAGCAAGCGATCTTCGTAATAAAATATGTAACTACCTACCACAAGTGTAGACAAGTGTAAACATGAACAAGGACACCTAATTCTGTTTTTACGCGATATTTATACGATACACGATAAGTTTTGTTTTATCTCTGAGCATATAATGTTAACATTTTCTCACCTTTAACGTTAAAGAGGACATGGCCCTACATTACAGAATATTAAATAAAATACACCGTTCAGATTGTCCTGATTATCCTCAGATTAAATTGATTTTTTGAGCACTATAGTAAATTAAGAGGATGCATTTCTTAAATGACTCGTATAATCCTTTTATAATGGTGCAATTATTTTTTTTCACAATATCGAGGAGAGGAGCACGATATCGAGAAAAATATTTTAAATAATTAAAATCGTTTAAAATGATCATTTTGTTTTAACACGGGTTTGTGTGATTGCGATATATTATTTTCCATATATACTGCTATGATATTTAAGGTATGGAATCTGTTTTGAAGGCATTCACAACAAGGTTTTAGACTAAAGGAACAAGTAATTCAAAAGTGAGGCGTGTACTCAGTTGCCTACTCTACAGGCGAATTATGAATTTGTTAAAGATAGTTATTTAAAATGAATAATATTAGCATTAGGTGCTAAATATTGCTTTATTGTAATGGTAAACTTATTTTATATGTTAATTCAAACTGACCTGGTACTTTTTATGTTCGTTATATTTTGCTCGAGAAGATTTTCAATCTCCGGGTGTTTTGAGTTCAACGTTTGGCGTTTCCCCCTCAATCTAGAAAATAACGGTATTTTAATGACGGTTAGCTTTATCTTTCAAAATTCAGGTTGGTCGACCTGTGTGATAACAATCGAAGGCTGTTGACCGTTGAATATAATTTGAATTCTCATTCTGTTGGTGGCTACCAGACACGACGGTTGTCTTAATCTTCCTATAACGTTTTTGCCACAATTTTAAAAGAATTTTATCAAAGTTCAAGAAGTTTTTACACTAAAAAGGTATCGATACAAATCCTGTTATTAAATCCATATCGAATACCTGAATTTGCCCAAGAAAAATATCTATAAATAATACCTACGAAGACTTTCCCGACCAGATAGCCTTTCCATGCCTGTGACCGAGACCGGAGGCCCATCTAACTGAACCACCTTCTCCAGCACCAGAGTATGCTAGCGTCGTGTCCTTTCAAGTTAGTATCTCCTTAGAATCACGTCACCTAAAACAGAACGGAATTAATTCAGTTCCCTTTCAAATTTTAATCAGAAACTTATATTTTTGTGTAAATTATTTCACCGTACGATAATTTGGGGGTTAGTTTATAAGAACCGCCATTTAGTTTAGTATTTTAGTAATTTTTATATGTAAGGGTTGTATAAAAATATCACCGAATTTGATATTGATAAAATAGCTATCTTTAACAAATAAATATAATAATAGATTATTGTTTGCTATAAAAATTTTAGTATTTGCCGTTTACAAATAGATGGCGCCGTTATTTATTTGATATTTAATTTATTATATGACGTTTCCATAACCTCATTAGTTTTAAAAATGCCAGGAGAGTTTGAAGACATGTTTTTGTATTAAAAATTGTCTTCTATAGTATTTTCTGATTCCATTTTACGTACCTTGTGATCATTAGAGTCTCAATTAATAAGAAAACATAGCATTTGGGTAATTAAATAAAGATTTAAGCTTGTTTTGGTTTAAAACGTTGTTTTTTATTTGTACAGTAAGTGTTTACATCGATTTTCGATAGTTACGTATATCAAAATTTAATAAACCGAGAAAGGGCTTTGAGGGTGCACCTGTTAGGTGAGAAATTAACTGCCTATTCGTTAATAAGCGTCCGGAGTACGATTCTGACAGACGATCTGGTCCCCTTTGAAGCGTCCCGTGCCACCTAGCAGGTAGGAAGTCACTTTCCACAGTTTTCTTGCACTTACTTAGAGAGGTCGCTGGGTGTATTGAAACCACTAATTTATTTAATTTGATTTTATAAAAAAAAAAAAGAAAAAAAAAATAAAATCGTAAACGGACAAGCTAAATAAAAATTAAAGTAAATTGAACATAATAATAATATTGTATTGAATGTTAAAAAAAAAAAAAATTAAAAATCCCGGGCATTGTGTTCTGAAAAACAGAGCAATACATTTATTTTATATATATTGCTATGTGTGTTTTCGCAGGGAAAATTTCGGTTTTTTTTTTACTTTTATGTTTGTTTGAATACAATATGCAAATTATCTATAATTTTTAATTATTATGTATTGATTTTATTTTGCTAGTACCTACAGATAAAATTTAATAAGAAATTAAACTCTTTCATATATATTATAGATATTTCCAGCGAAGGAAGACCACGAATAAGAGCTTTGCGTTATTTCACACATATTCTCACCAGTTTGGCAAATACAAAAAACATTGCTCGCGTTTATTATTCTCCCCGGTAACCAATTTATAAATCCAATACGTGTTTATTAGAACTAGAACGACAATAAACCTCCACTGCGACCACAGGTCACAATCACCTTGTCCGCAATAGTCCATAAATCATTGCGATACAATAGCAATTGCTTAAATAGCGCTGAGTCGACATCTCTGACTAACCAGAATATCAACCTCCGAACATTCAATTGTCCCCGTAGTCCATTGTTCCGACAATATCGTAGTACCAAAGCTCTTATTCGATTTGTACAGAACCGGAGGTAGGTTCTAGCTTGTTACTTGAATTCCGCGACCACCGTCACAATTTCCGCTTTAATTCATTTGATGTGTAATTGTTAGGTTCTCTCATGCATAGTATCGTTACCTATATATGTAGTTTTAGATATTCACAACAATGTATTGCAGTAAATTATATCAAAGGAAAGTTTTTGTCAATATTACCTTAATGTATGGTATATATAACAGTTTCTGATCTTTTTTGTAAGAAACTTCGTGAATGCTAGCCACAATAACTAAAGATTATATAAATAAAATAAATAAAGATAATACGGCCACAATGTAGCTATAATTACTAGAATTACAACCCTAAACTAATATCAGTGAAATATTATTTTCAACATCAACGCTTGTCCCGTTCATTTCACACTTTATTTCAGGATATAATACAGAGATGTGTATAGAAATTGTTTATCATCTACTAACGATTCATTTGAACTTTGAACACTTAAAGATAAATATGAATTCTAAACTAATCCGAGATATTGTACATAAAATATCTTCTCTTGTAATTTGCGGTTGTCAAAAACTTTTAGAGGGTGAGAAATTGGAAACAAAGTTATAAAGAAGAATAAGGTTTCCGTAGGGGATTCGGTACAGAATATAAAAAAGGATATAAGTCAGGTAAGTCGACGTGCGTGACCTTGAACACACTTTCCTAACAGTTGTTAAAGATTCACCCAAGACATTTTCATAATTTATATGCCTCGACCTTCCAAACCTTTTGTTTCTTTGGAGGCACTTGCTTTTTACCTTTATCCAATTAAGTGAACAAACAAAGAAATTTTATTTTTTCGTTGTGTATATATAATAAGAGTCAATTGTACATGGAACATAACGATAAGAGAAATATGTTTCAAAATAATAAGATTTAGGTAATGTTTTTCAGAGAACTTTTAACTTGATAAATATGATAATGCAGTCATATAAAGCATTGTCAGGAAGAACGTGACCGCAGGGGAGGATTTTGTCCCCATTGTTTTAGACACTTCTGTTGCACGACTTGCTGGCTATCATTGGGGCGCTACTATTACGAGGATCAGGAGAGAGAGAAATTTCATCAGTCTCCTAGCAGGTGATTAACACCATCTGCTGTAGGTGCAGCAGGGAAAACCTAAGCATTAACCCAAACAAAACTACGATAATACCGTTCACCAAGAAGAAGAGAGTGTAACTTTTGACACCACCCACGATTTTCAAGGTGTAAAGCTTGCATTTGCAGATAATGTAAAATATCTAGGAGTCGTATTTAATAAGATACTATCCTGGCATTCGCATTTGGAAAAGATCACTCACAAGGTAAAGCTATGCTTATGAACATGCCGAAGGATATGCGAAAAATCTTGAGGACTATCTCCGAAGCTAGTCCATTGGCTCTATGGATGGTAGTATGTCCAAGTATAATCTATGGTGCAATAGCTTGGTGGCAAAAGGCGTAACAAGCAAGAACCACAGCAAAACTCACATCCACTTAAAGGCACTAGAAATTCTTCTGGATTTACTACCCTTGCATATCGTTTTGGGAAAAGTGCCCAGCTTAACGAATGACTGCGATTAGTTACTCAATCGCCACATGCTTATGTCTATATGACCAACAAGCTGCTGGAATCGGTTACTACCGACATCATGCTGAGAATGCTCTCGGAGATGAAGTGTACTCGACCAATGATCGACGCATAACTTCACTACCTCCTTTCCAAACAGAAAGGAATGTAGATGCAACAAAAGAACACTAACGTGGGCAGACATTTATTGGTTCGCGGACGATTCGAAAACCAAGCAGGGTTAGAAGATATTGCAACCCTGGACAAAAGACATCGACCTCTCAGGCTGAAATCTATGCCATTAAGATGTGCACGAGAGAGATTTTCGGTAAAAACTACAAACACAAATCAATAGAAAAAAAAAAATAGCTACAATCAGGCGATGTTGAAAACACCAGAGGCGCACAAATACAACTTGAAACTGATCTGGGCAGTAAACATATTCTAAATATGTTGTAGCACCAGCTGCAAGCATTGCAAGCTTTTTACAGTGGGAAATTAACAAATGAATGTATTTCTGCTATTTTCTTCGGAAAGATTCCTTATAGTTATTACAGTTAATAGCAGAAATACATTAATTTGTTATATTCTAAACACGTTAGGAATAGATAACAATCTCTCCCTAATCTGGGTATCTGGACACTTAGTGAATCTCAGAAATGAGGACGCAAACATCCTTGCCAAAAAGGGTGCTGCGGTGGATTCAGAGACCAGAAGCTGCCCTTGGCATAGCATCTACGATAGCTAACGAGCAAATCAAATTCTGGAAAAATCAGGAAGTACTGGAACAACAGTAACAAACAATTATGCTGGTTTGGTGCATGTGGAAAAGTGTGTTTGACCAAATCATGCCAGAGCTAAGAAACAGCTAGAACTTGCCTGTAAGAATGTCAAGGTGATTGTCTCTGTATTTAGAAGAAGAGGAGACAATTGAGCATATTTTTTGCCACTATTTACTCTGATGCTGCTACAAGGATCAGGTATGTAATCTTCGAAAAAGCTGACCTTCTCCTAGAAGACCTGAAAACAATCTCATTTAGCTAGATACTGAGCTACCTTAAGGGTCCAGCTTTGTTGGATGAACTTTAAGGTAACATTCGCTCTACAGTAAACCTAATACCCGCAGTGGACAGAACGACTAATCGAACAATGGGGATGCTATCTCTTACTAAACTAATTAACTAACATATAAAGGAGGTTGTCTTACAAAAGTTACCGGAAATTGCAGATAGTAAAGTTAGTTTATAATTCTATATTTATAGCATCAATATATTAAAATCTATTATAACCTAGTCAGCAGATGTTGTGAGAAGAAGAAATGAAATAACACATGATTAATTTGGATGATGAAAATGATTCTTTCACAACTTTTTATTTGTAAATTATTTGTTATTGAGACTACTATAACTTAAGAGTTCAATGGTAATTTTTAATAAAAGTATCGCTAATAATATTTCGCTGTTTTCAGATTCTAAAAATAATCATAGTATGCCTTGAAATTTTAGATGAACTTCTGAAACTCTTGTGAAAGTATTGAACAAGCTATGTCTTCGAAAAGAAAATGGTTTCATTTTAATGTAAAATATTACAGAAATGCTGCACTGCATTTCGAATGGGTTACACTGTAAATTTCCAAAAAATGTTGTTCATATAGCATCTTTTATACATACGCTACAGAAAGTATTCTTATTTGTAATGCATTGTTTGTTTGCTGTAAATGAAGTACAACAAAAGCCTCTGAACCCCATGCCTATCAGTTCAACTTTATTAAATGAATTTTAAATTAATTGATATCAGTTCAATTCTGCAATAGATACATTTATGAAAAGTAATACCATTATTTATTATTTTCGGAGTTATTTTCATTACACGGTATTAATTCGTGGAAGGAAAACCTTTGTTATTGAATGTACTACAAAATAAATATTGCAGCAATGGATTGTTTATTGAAATTGATATTACAATCGTATGGATTACATGCGTTCAATACACATGACATACACTACCGTCCATAATTATTTGCCCACCTTTAATAAAACGTAGTTTTGAGTGAAACACCAATAGAAAAACTAAACAAATGTATGGGACCATCTCGATCGACAACTTCGACAATCGACTCCAACGTCTACAACAACATTGTGGGACCAACTACAAACGGCGTGGAGACACATAGACCCGTTAACATTTTCCAAGCTAATTGAAAGAATGCCCAGATTGTGTCAAGAAATCGTTCGACGCGAAGGAGGTCACATAGATGAGTGCAATGTTTAATTATTTTTCTTGTTTTCTTTTAATTTCTATTCAAAAATTTGCTTTTATTTTTCATACTGATATGTATTTATCCATTAGAATAAATTGTTTAGTTTTTTTATTGGTGTTTCACCCAAAACTACGTTTTATTAAAGGTGGGCAAATAATTATGGGCGGTAGTGTACATCGACACATAGGTGGGTAAATACAATTACTAGATATGCATTACATAGTAGATTATTAAGCTCACCATCGTTGATAATGATTACCGTATAGCAGTGACCTAATATTATAAATATATTATATAACGAATTTATAGCGAAATGCTTCTATATTTGATATAAGCGATATGCGATGGGTCACGTTCTCTATTTTCGCTAAGTAACCAATATTTGCAAGCGCGAACCACAGCAATCTTTTAGCATCGACGTAACAATGCCGATATTCGACAAATTGTCAACTGTGTAACAATATGGACCTCCTCGGTGAAAAGGAGATTGCACTAGGGAGGGAACATGCATTTAAAGGGGGGCAAGGAAGACTGGAAGGCCCTGATGGTCGGGTATTAAGACCTAATAGACGCCGAGTCATGCACGGGGGTGAAATGGGGTGGATCTGATGTTCATTCTATTTAGTTTTATGGTAGTTGGGATCTTGGTTTCGAACTAAGTTCGGCGATCAAATCCAAAACAATTAAGATGTTTAATCTTCTATTACTTTATCGTAACTTTAAACTGCTCCTCTAGGTATCTAATCTTCAGTTCAAACGGCGAAGATGGATGACATCAATAAGTACTTCATTAATATATTTCTAAATATACATACTTATGCTAATTTTATACTTTCAAGAAAATATACACTTTTGGCAAATTGCTAAATATTTGTCAAGCCCAAACACAAACGCTATCGAAAAATGTGCACGTTCCATATGGACAGAAACTAGAGCAGCAAGAGGTCACCATAGCATATAATGGTCAAGCACTCATCAGGAGTGCCTAGGAAAATTGAACGAACTAGATTAAAGGAACAAGAGTTATTCATCTATAGATTCTGGGACATACATGCAAGAGTTCAAGAAAATTAAATAACTGATATTCTTCTTGCTTATTTTTAGAATAGGAATATAACACTTTAGGGCTCGAAACTTTTAAGTAATAGCAGAATACAAGAAAAACTAAAAAGTGAAGCAGTACTTTTTTTTTAGTTTTTATGCTTTCTTACAACATAAGGACACAAGTCTTAAAGCTCGCCCATCTAAACTTATAACACTATTGTAGGCAGTAAATTTAGGGAAGCAAGGGCTTTCTTTACCTTTGTATTTTCAGTCTTTGTATTACACTTGTTCTTTGCCCCTAAACATCCTTGTACATTTTTGTATATTTGCTAATTGTGGTATGGACACAAGCGTTTTATGAAAACTTTCTTTTATTATAATACTAAAATTAGCACGTGCAATTGCTCTCACTCCATACCAAACATTTTACCTATCTTTGGTTGACGAATCTTATCACGTTTTTCCAAAACACTTGAAGCAGTGAATCACACCAATTATCGTTGGCGTCTTACAGATCACTTTATATGGAGACAAATAGATTTTGTTGGCATTCCATATCAACGGTGTGAACAACTACCGCCAAATCGTACTCATCACGCTTTGTTGTATTTGGTATTTTAATTATCAGAGATTTCAAGCAATCTCACTCCTACTGTCTCAGTTAAAATACTGTTTCGTTGAAAATTACGGTCTATCAACTGACCCTGAATTAATTCGGCTAATTACGTAACACCTGAGCTGAAAGAATTGAAATCCAGCAACTATAGCAACTATTGGGAGTAACCGTACAAGTAGTCATAACAAATTCCCTTCATGAACAGACTTGTCACCAATTATAAGAATTATTATTGATATGGGTAATGTTGATAGCTTAGAAAGAAATGTCTTACCTTTATCTATGTTACTAAAACAGGTCTGACTCAAAATCGATATAGTTCCACCTGTAAACAATGGAAAAATTATGAGAAAATAAAACACCTTCTTTACTTACGGAAGGCATCAATTATCTGATCTTGATTTTGATTACAGGTACTATATGCAGTATATGAACAAAGGTTGGCAACAAATGGATATTTTTTTATTATTGATTTTACAAAAAAAAAATTCTTCATAAAAAGTTCTGCTTCACATATAAATCAATAATCATACGACGACGAGCCATCGTGAAGATAACTTCGACCTCGCCGCTGAAGATGTTCACCGCAGTTGTGAACGAAACGTACGGAAGTAATTCCACAAGACCACGACTCAACAGCCCGGAAAGACTTTTGCCTGCAGTCAAGAATAAAATTTGAAAAATATTTGATGGTATGGAGAAAATGAAAAATATTTAAGAGAAACTCGGTTTTAAATTTATACATTATCCAAAATGTCATTTGAAAACGTTGTTGGAAATTAAAAATTATACCTAAAGTTAGATTCATTGCCTTCTATTAACTAATTACTAAATTTAAAGTTAAAAAAGTTAAATAATGTAGCATTTGTTGGATTATTTACTGCAATAAATTATTCACAAATTAAATCAAAAATAAATAAATTTAAAATAAATACCTAGGCATAAACTGACTATCTTGTAATTCCCCTTGTATCCAAGCACAAAAATTCAAATCTATCAAAATCGCCTGCTTTTAGAGTACGAGTGATCACAGGTTTAAATTTCTTTGATTTTAATATCTTTATTTACTCACACCAAATAATGCTGACCTTTTCCTTAATGAATGTTTAGGATTTTCTATTACTGAGAACACTATTTCGTTTTGAATTTCTGCAGTAGCAACTTATGCTTTATGTTTTTTTTTTGAATTATTATCAACATTTCCAGAAGTATTTATTGTTCTACTATTTTACTTACTATTGCAAAATGTACATTTCTATCAGACTCTCTGCAATTCAAGATTTCTGCAGCTTCCTCTGCAGCAATTAACTTAATTTCAATTTTCTCTTGAAGGCTTAATTTCAACGCCATTGCTACGCGTACGTATTACAATTCAAAACTGACGAATAGGTTCATGTTTTACGCTTGTTTACCTCTTGTTCCTTTTCATTCCGATTTATTTCCAATCACCAAGGCAAGCGATTAAGCTTTTCGCTACAAAGAGACATTCATGAGTTCAGCGCATGGATGCAACGAAGAGGAATGATTATTGTATTATTTGGATTATTTATTGCAGGAACTTATGGTAAATTATTTAGTACTTTTTTAACTTTAAAGTTACTAATTGGTTAATGGAACACCATGAATCTAACCTTGGACCTAATTTTTAATTTCCAACAATATTCTCAAGTGATATTTTATGCAATATCCAAATACATTAGCGATTTATTTTTCAGTTAAAAATAATATTTCGATTTTCCTCGTATACCACTTGTCCCACCAAATATTTTACAAATTTTATTATTGATTATTTACTTATATTTGAAGCTTAACTTTTTATTGAAAGTATTTTTCTTTCAAGGAGATCAGATCAAAATGGATGACGATAACGTGCGGGGTTCCCCGGGGTTCCATTCTGGGCCCGGTACTGTGATACGGGCAGAAAATTCAGTGATATTGGTTGAATCCTTTGAAGATGACCTGATACTACTGCAGAATTGGTTTGAGCATCATAATCTCGCACTAAACTTAAAGAAAACAAAACTGGTACCATTCTCAAATAGGGCGAAGGAGGCTCAAGTGATGTGCTCTGGCGAAACACTTACCTGCTCGGAGGAGGCGCCCTCACTTGGCTGCAAGTTGGATAGCAAACTCTCCTGGAGATTACATATAGAATACATCTCTGGAAAACTTGGAAGTGTATGTTATATGTTAAGGGCAGTGTCCCGTAGTTGAAGCTGCTCTGTGTATTACACGAACGTGTACTTCCTTCGAAGTATGGCGTCATTTTTTGGGGTAATTCAGTGGACGCGGATAGGGTCTTCATCCTACAGAAAGCATGTATAAGGTCAATGTTTCACATTAATAGACGTGGCAGATGGCACTGGTGGCAATTAAAAATACGATGTTTGTAATGGTGTAATTATAATTGTCGTAATTAATGCACAATAATTATGATTTAGATTTGATTCTTCATTACTGTGCCTTTAGTGGAACTGTAAATAATAAGGTAACAATTATTGTACCAGTTTACAAGATATAAATCCATAACAAAGCAAATTTCTAAATATTTGATATTCCACCATATATATTTTCACCTAATGTTTCAATTTAACAAAGGTCCAGCACGTTTGGGAATTGTCTGGTTTGAATCAAATATTTGATCGTACGTCAACTAAAATTAGGGAGGCGCAAAACATTCCTCAAGATTGTTAGGACGTTAAATTCATTAGAACGAAGGCGGGCAATCAATGGAGTTCACCTGATTTCGTAATAAAATTACTTTAAACTTTGATCCCTTTCATTACTAGCGCCCCACGCGGCCGTCTCTTCCATTCTCCCTCTTCCTCCTTACCTACTTTCCCAACTACCGCCATCACCTTCGAATCAATCTACCGCTCCCCTCCCATCCTACTCGATCCGACGACTTTTCCCGCTAGAAGTGTAAAAAAAAACGAAAGAAGTTTTTCCTCCCTTGTAATTTACTTACATCTTCCCCGTTCTAAAGTCCTTTATCAAAGCCAATTTATCTTTACTTTTTTTTTTCCTTCTTCTTCGGAGTCGCCCTTAAATACGGACGCTACGAAGTTGAATTAACTAAAAATCTAATAAAATTAGCGCTGGAAGAACAAACGAAATTATTCCCCGCCGTGGCAATTATTTTGAACTCGTGGAGAAGGTAGGCCAGAATTCACGATGGTGTCGGCCGCGGCGGCGGAGTCTGGAACTAAACTCTTGTTTCGCCCGCTTAAATAGGTGTGTATTATATTTCGACAAGAGGGGCGGCGCGCCGTGGCGGTGGGAAAGATAATTGCGTTACGTTCCCTCGACGGGAGGTTTTAGCTTACGCCCGGGCGATTCTTTTAATTTTTCTACTCTGGTAATGAATTAAAATTGCCAGAAATGCGATCTGTGTAATTATTTTTCGCGACAGATGATGTCGTAATTAAGGAACAGGAAGATGTCAGAAATTAATGTAGGACATTTGTTAGATGGAAAAAAAATTACTCGCTCTGGTTGCTTTATCAGTATTCCAACCATTTCTGATCTTACCAAGATACATAATTACAGTAAAAGGAAGAATAAGTCAGCTTCCTAAAGGCCTTGGTAGTCTTGAATATAAACATATCTGTGTTTAGTTAAAAGAAGACTATTGTATTACCAGTAAGAAATGTTGAAATCCTCATTCAAATTCATTCTTTTTATATTCTTCCTCCCGTATCATCGTTTTTTTATTCCACATAACACTATAGTAGCAGTTGTTTGTGTGACTCACATTTTTTATTCATACCTCTTTTTTGGGTTATGAGGTAGCGTAAAATTAAGTCAATACCAAGCGGATCTTTATATAAAGCGGACGTATAATTAAAATTAACGGGCGTGCGAAAGGGAAAACAGGACTATTTACCGAGTGTGAAAACTTGTTAATGAATTCCTCTATTTGTATTATAATATACTAACATATATAGTATGCGAAATATAACTGTTATAATTAGTATTAGTAGGAGATGGCTCGCATAGTTTGACTAATCATCTCGTCCACTGCGATCATTAGGGTCTATTGTAGAACGGATGTTATCTTAAAGTTCATCCAACAAGTTCAAGTCCTTAAGGTAGCTCAGTATCTTGTTGAACGAGATTTTTTCAGGTTTTCTAAGGACGGGTTAACCTTCATAAAGGTTATATATCTGATTGTCGTAGCGCTAGGGCAGTGACAGAAAATATGCTCAATTGCTTTCTCTGTCTTCTAAACACTGTCGCCATTCAGTCTCGTTAGAGAGCCCAATTCTGTGGAAGTACTTTCTGAATCTTCAGTAGGGGAAGGTGGTACATGTTGGGGACAATATTTGTTTTTTAATAGGTGCCTGTAGATACAGAGGTTATTACCTTGATAATCTTCATATGTGTAAGTGCCCAGCTACCCATATTAGAGATAGATTATTAACCTTCCCCAATGTATTTGCAGTGTATTTACAGCTCCACATCAGCTTCAAATTGCTATTATGTGCCTCTACGACTTTCAACGCCGCCAAACTGTCACTGAAAGTTTTAACTGGTTTGTGTCTGCACCTTTTATTCAAAATCTCTCTATCACATATCTCAATGGCTTAGATTTCAACCTGGAGAATAGCTTGTGTGTTGTTCAAGATTATAACATATTCTGATCATTGGACTGCTACAAAATATCTCTGCGGCCATACTGTGCTCAGTTTTCGAATAGTCCGTAAACCAGCACGTCCCTGCCTTCATTCATTCATTCATTCAAGTTAGGGTGGGCATTTGATGTCCGGACACTTGAGCTAGGTGCTCATTGTACCATCCCCATTGATTCTCTTATTTCCACTCGAGCAGCTTGGTGTTCTCTATCAAGCCTAGTATCTTGCCCAGTGGTTTCCTCCTGTAGTTCGCATCTTCTACACCACGGTTCGCTTACCCGGCCTGTGTTGTATAGATGCTTTCTCAGAGGACACTGTCCAGTTACCAACCCAGTAATGGTTTTAACTTCTTTCTTACTGCGTCTGAGTAGGTTATCAGAGAACCATCCCCATCCGCTATCAGCGTTTTGGTATGGAGTTGACCTTCAGTCGACCTGCATCAGTGTCTTTTTTTTTTTCGTTGCTTCTCCATTCCTCTCTGCTTGGAGGAGATAGTAAGATATGTATCGATGTAATGTTCGATACAATCCCAGCATGCTGTTGGAACTAACCGATTCCAGTAGTTTGTTGACCACACAGACATGAGTATGTGGCAATTGATTCGCTCTTTGCTAAGGACGAAATGCAGTTAGATAGTCTGGCCTTCCTTTCCACACTAATGTCCAAGCGTAATACGACCAGAAGTTACTTCTAATGTTAACCCTAAACCTACCAAGGTGTGCTTTTGAGGCACAATTGATTTTGAAATTGCTGGAACTTTGTAAGTTAACTGCCCACAGACTGGAGGATTTTTGTATTCTCAAAATAAACTATTAACACAGAATGACATAAAAATTTTTTAAAAATATTTTTCCTATTTTACTAAAAAAATTAAACATAATTTACCGACACGTCCTACCAAGGTGTGTCTTTGAGGCACATACTGTTATTATATACTAAAATGCATTGCTACGTTATTTAAAACTAGGTATGTGGTAAATCCCCCGTAATAAGATATGCTTTATATTTCGGGACTTTCCCCTTGTATGTAAGAACTTCCAGTTGCATATGAAGGGAATTCCCTAAATGCGTTTTGCTAAAACAGTCAGCTTACAAACTGCATTGCTATCAGTGTATTTGTGACTTTCCTAACGAACGCATTGGCCGTTTTAGGTGTCTATTGGTTAATTTTATTTCTTTTACCTAGTGGAGAGTATAGTATAGACCAGGTAAGCAAAATAAAGTTTTGATTGACCCAGTAAAAATAGATTTGTTGTTTTATGCTTATTTGGTTTTGAAATTTATGCAGAAAGTATGACCGATTGGTTGACTGACCGACGCCGGCCACTAACTGAAAAGGAGTTGCTCGATGCATTGTACGAAAGTGATGAGGATTTGGGAAGGAATGTAAATGATGGTGAAGATGAAGAAGAGCCAAATGACGAAACCTCTTCTAGTGAAGCGGATTATCAAGAAACTGGCGATGAAGAAAGCGATGAACAAGAAGAAGTGACGATAGTGATGCTAATGATGAACCGCCCGGCCATTCGCAAACTTTTATTGGAAAAGATGGTACCGAGTGGAATGCCACGCCGATTGCCAAGGGAAAAACACGTGCACACAACATAATTACAACAGCTTTGAACAAAATGAAACTTCCACCTGGAGTGCATGTTGATACTCCTTGTGACGCATTCAATTTGTTTTTTGATGATACGGTTATTGGTATTGTGGTTACTTTCACTAATAAGGAGGCTGTTCGTATTCTTGACGATTTGTGGAAATCAGTCGACGACGTTGAAATCCGTGCTTTCTTGGGCCTTTTGATTACTGCTGGAAGAAATAAACAAGGAATGGTGGACTATAATGAGCTATGGAATCCTTTATATGGAATCCTGTTTATCGAGCGTGTATGTCACGAAATAGATTTACTCAATTACTAAGATTTATTCGTTTTGACGATAAAGCGACCAGAACCCTCCGAAGGCAAAAGGACAAGTTGGCACAATTAGAGACCTGTGGGACCGTGTTAATAAACTTGCTGAAATATTATCTTCCTGGCAGTAATCTAACCATCGATGAACAACTGGTGCCTTTTAGAGGTCGTGTATCTTTCCGACAGTACCTGCCAAGCAAGCCAGAATAAGTACGGTATGAAAATTTGGTGGATATGCGATAAGTGGAACTTAATTATCCGTTACGTGGTATACCGTACTTAGGAAAAGAAGGTCTCAACAGAGCAGAAATTTAGCGCAAAAGGTGGTTGAAGACCTTTGTGAACCTTTTCTGAGAACTAAAAGGAATATTACGTTCGACAACTTCTTCACCAGCTACGAGCTTGCATCCAGTTTGCTTACCAAAGGCCTAACTTGTGTAGGAACGCTCAGAAAAAATAAGCGCTGCGTACCACCAAATTTTTTACCTCACAGGCGACGGAATATTGAAAGCAACTTGTTTGGTTTTCAGAAGACAATAACTTTGGTATCTTATGTACCTAAGAAAAATCGCTGTGTCATATTATTATCTACAATGCACAACGACTCCACCATTGATGAGGAAAATAAAAATAAATCTGAAATCAATAAGTACTACAATTCCACGAAAGGAGGGGTGGATACACTTGATCAGATGGTACATACATATTCAGTGAAACGCAAAACTAATAGGTGGCCTTTGGTCTATTTTTTCAATATAATTGATGTGTGTGGAGTAGCTTCATTTGTCATTTGGAGAAATATCCATCCTGACTGGCATATTTCCGAAAAACGAAGACTTCGCAAAATTTTCTTATGAGAAATTACAACAGAATTAGTACTGGGGCAAATTAGACGTCGTAGTTTGAGTGGCTTGCATAAAAGTCATACTTCATTGATACAAACTACGTTGAATCAAGTACCAACCACAGGGGAGTCTTCGGCTCGAGAAGTAAGAAAACGAAAACGGTGCTATATTTGCCCATCAAAGAAAAGCAGAATGTCAACACAGTTATGTGATAAGTGTAAGAAACGGTTTTGGTGAACATTCAGAGAAAATACTCACGTGCACAAATTGCAAACTACATAAATAACTTTCAAATATTTTACTATCTTGTACTATTTTTAAATTATATCTTCTGACACACAATATTCTTTCTATATGTTTTAATCTTACTGTATACCTACTACATGAAATAAATAATGCATATTTTGCTATTACTTACATCAACAATGTGTACAAATAGATGTGTGCCTGTGAGGCACACCTTGGTAGGACACGTTACGATAAAACGTTGGTAGGACTAGGGTTTAAGGCACAGGAAGATATTGCCTCCGTGATTGCTATACTTACAATCCTATGTATGAACGTTAGTTTTGGTGTGGCTCTGAGTTGCCGCGCCGTTTGCCATCAAACTATCGTTCTATAGATTATGGTTAATCATACAACTACTCTCTTCGGAGATAGCTCCCAAGATTTCCCACCTATTCTTTGTTATGTCAAGAGCTGACTAGTACAGAAATGTTTAGTTATTGCGCTTTCGCCTTCGAGTGTTAAGCGTCCTATTGAACATGTGTTGGATAACATGGGTGGGAAACTGTTCGCTTCGCACCATCCTCCATAGACTGTGGCAGAGTTAATCCACGAAACTCAAGGAACGAGGTGTCACAAGCAAATATTGAACATCTCATTTTGTCGATGACTAGACGTGTACAGAAGTGTATTCAACTACGGGATCGCCAAACACATTAATTTTTTTCGTATTATAGGTTAATAATTTTTTTTTTTGCAAATATCGTTTCATTTTTAATGTTAAACTATCACATTGCCAAAAAATCAAGTTGAACAAACTGTTTTAGAAACTGCGAATAAAAGCTGTAGCACAAGTCTTCACACATTCCCTTTTTGATATGTGTGTTAGATTAGCGTACGTGCCCATAATGAAATCACAAAGAACCCGAGGTAATTAGCATTTATATTGTTCCCTAGAAGTTATATCTTTCTTACACGGACATACGTGCAGCGCACTACTTTTTTCCGAGCACATATTTTTCTATTTAATGGACGGTCATTATTTTCATCCCATTTCCACTGTCCACGCTACGTATAAATATGGCTTTATTCTCTTATATACGTGCCAGTGATTTATAGGCGCCGCGCTCCGAGATAATTTATTAGATATTACATTAAATCCGCGTTTAGGAATTGTCATTGTTAAGCACACTCACATATAGCTACAAGCCGCTTTTATACCGGTAACACACCGTACATATTCCATACTCAAACCACAAACGCGTACATACATTTGCTGAGGGTGGTATTTGAGTACCGTTTTTCGAGCGCGTAGGGG
Organism: Protaetia brevitarsis; assembly: GCA_004143645.1. Lineage (NCBI taxonomy): Eukaryota > Metazoa > Arthropoda > Insecta > Coleoptera > Scarabaeidae > Protaetia > Protaetia brevitarsis. Next base: position 76,559 of record RXPK01001951.1, on the reverse strand, counting down.
AGGGGGGTAGAGGAAGGTAAGTACAACACAAAGGTTGTAACATAATTTTCGTCGTCTAGAAGTAAATTAACGTTTACAGCACGTTGCAATGTTGACTTGGCTCCCGTAAAACTGACAACCTTCATCAAGCCATGCTGATGGCTTTTGTCTCGTTGCTGGTAACGTTTACTTTCACTTCCTCATATAGGACACAATTTATCAAGGGAAATGGGTCCGACAGCAGGAGCCTTAAGCGTTTCGGTGAAGCGTCATGCGTCTCATTCTGCTGAATAAATAAATGAAAGAAGCGTAGGCAGTAAAAGCTAGCGTTATCAAGTTGAAAGTACATATGCTGCAAAATCTTAATGGATGCTATGCTTGAAGGCAGATATATCCATTATTATATTTTATGTTATTACATTATGTCATATTTAATGTATTACATTATGTATATTGCTGTGTTATTTTCAGCCACAAGTTTTTAAGTTTTATTAATTTTATTATTAATTTAATAATTATTTAAATAGATTAATATATCCATCATTTGAACTGAAACTGTCTACAATGACGTGCAAGCTTGGTTGCATACTACACGTTTAATGTAAAATGTACAATAAATATTTTAAACTATATCAAACCAAAATAAGTACCATTAACAATATAAAAATGTCTATCGGTTTTTTATTATTATAAGTTTACTGCAAATCCAAATCTTGGGAAGTAATTTCCTTGTTGTGTTATATTGAAATATGTATTTAATAAATCCTAGGAAGTATTTTACCTTGCAAGTGTATCTTGCTCTAAATTTACTTACCATTAGTTAAATTCGATGGCATTGGCCATCTTTGCATTAATTCAATAATTGACGACAACTATAGCATAAAAGCTACTCGTATTTATAGCCGCTTCCGCAAGTTGATGCCACATAAGCAGTTCCAGATTCACCATTTCATTACATAACATTTATATCAATTTGAATTTCACAATTACCTGCATCGACCTCAGAATATTCCCAGGACTATTTTCCAGGGAAAAGATCTTAACTAAAGCTGCTGTTGAAAGCCTGAATTGCATTCGTTTTTGGTCGTCATTTTCTTTGGACTTGTTGTCGACGCAACTGATTTAATTTCTCCGTATCCAGGTATTCATGAACGATTTTCATTCCTGAAAAATATCATTTAGTTCATATATAAGTTTAAAATACTTATATAATGTTATTTTTGATTCCGATAATTTTGAGGTTATATTATCAGTGAAGATCATATTTTGGTGATCGATGAGAACTTATCATCTGATTTAAAATTAATGGTGGGATTCTGTGTATATCTGTAGCGCCTCTAAGATTATCTGAAAGTCTGTAAGCATGTATTATTTATGCTTGCAGATTTATAGATGAACTTGACAGAGACTACAGTTATACATACAATCTTACCATCAATTGGTACACTTGGTTTGGTAGCGTTCAATGGCGGCTGACGAAACACGCTTTGTATTTATTTATCCAGACAAGCGGTGACAATTGGCTCCGGTTTCAGATGGTTTGTGCGTCTCCACGGCGAACTACCGGGGGAGGAAATGGCCGCACTATAGGCAAAAGTAACAGTGTAGTGGGGCCTGCCACATCTTGGTCCACAATGCCCATTGATTGGTTCATCGATTCACGCGATAGTTTGGGTAGTTAGCTGATGATTCTAAGCACAGTATAAATGACATGGTATGCTTAGGCGCTTACGGAATTAAGTCATTACGAAGCACATATATAATTATTATTACAATTTGGTCAAAAATCAATTTCGGCCGTGAGGGTTTTATTAATGGGGAAAGTGGATTCAGAAAATCCGGATGGGATTACGGAACATATTTTAAGAACGTTAAGGACTTTAAGAATCGATTTTTTAGAAAAAACGACGAGAATACTTTGTAAACATACGCGAAATTCGCTAATATTGTAGAGATAACGCAAGCTCTACTAGATGGCGACAAGGTTGATAAAGCAAACGTCATCCTAAACGGCTTTCTAAGGCACAGCTGCATTTGAATTACATTAATTAACAGTTGTGAATAAATTTGGATTTTAACATGTTACTATTTACCGTATATTTACCATAGATGTATTTGGTTGTTTCTAATGTGCTCCGCAATGACGTCATCTGACCGGTTTTGACCGATTTGAGCATATTAAGCATTCCCAGACACCTCATCAGTATACGTAGTTGACGTAGTTACTGGCGCCATTTACAGTTGTTTATGTAGTTTAACTTCTACGTAAGCAAATCTTGAAATAACTATTTTGTTTAGAATTTTGTATTTTTTAATTTAAAGGCTGTTTTGTTTCTCGTATAATTTTTCATCTTAAAATGACTTCTAAATTTGTCTGCATTAAACTTTTTATGTCGGTATTATTTCAGTTAGCAATAAACAAGGTAATAAACTACCGCAACCAGAGCTGAACTGATTAAAAACTTTGTAAAATTAATAAAATGGGAGCAGGAGGAGTTGGCCTGAGATTGGCCCTACCACTCAATACTGTTACGAGCCGTCACTGGTACAATTTATAACAAGAAGTTTAAAATTATAATTGAAATCTCAATTCTCTTAATTATTGACTTAATTATATTTTAAATTACCTGCTTCACAATAGCGGCATTAATAAAATATTTAGCACATCATATACGCAAGGTTGGACTAAGACTATTAGGAATGCCGGTATACCTGCTTTACGGGTAAAAAGTTGCCAAATCGATGCAACGCAGATGCGCTGCATTAGGCAGCCTATATAGTGTGTATTATATAACTTACTGCACTTGTCGGTGATTTTTTAAATATTTTATTTGAAGAAATTCTAACACTTTTGCAGACTTAGAACTATTACTTTTTCTTTCACGTAAGCTTATTACGTAATAACTTTGTCATTATAAGTACACACGTGAATGAAATTAAAATAATTATTTGCTTAATTTGGGGTGAGAGCATATAGGCGACAATAAATCCTTCTGCCACGGAAAGTTCCATTATGTATTGCATAAATAATAAATATAATAGGCGAAAATCGAAGCCTCGTTTCCTGTGGTATGAGCGTGAAAAGAAATAGTAGTCTCAAGTGTCTGAAGAAACTGAGTCAGCAAATGAAGACATAGGAAGCGAGGGCTCGGGTTAGCCACCAAAGCATGAGTAGGGGGAGTCGATTGTCGGATTTTGTGAAAAAATATACATAGTTGTACATTTATCAGATCTCAGTACCTCTTTTAAAGTAACAACACAAGTGGTGGAGGCGCCGGGTGATTACTGTGGGAGATGTTTTTGATACTAGGCGGCGTTTTATTCTGAATGTCTTTGTAAAGCTACGTTATTTTCCAGACACTCAGATTCATAGCCTAATAATGTGTGCATAAGTGAAAGAAGTCCGGTCTGGCTTGTGAACAGTGTTGTCTATGTTTCCAACGTCGTGTTTTGAATTTCTATTCAGAAGGGCAATTAATTTTGAAAACTTATCAACAACATCTTTTATTCTCATTATTTGCGCATTCAGCTTTTGTTGTAGATACCTGAGGGTGGCTTAGGTGGAAATATATTGTGAACGATGTTACCTATTAAAAAGTAACCCTCCTGTGGGTTCCGGGTCACACAGGAGTGGAAGGAAACGAAATAACGGATAACCTCGCAAAAGAAGGGACTGGAATGCCTTTTGTCGGGCCTGAACCCTTTTGCGGGTTAAGTAGCAGTACAATGCTGAAGAAACTCAAAATAGAAATGGAGCAGAGAAAATCCAGTTACTGGGAAAATCTCCACGGAATGAAGCAAAGTAAAATTCTTCTGGGAACTTATAACCAGAAGAGGTTTACAGAATGCATCAACCTGAGTAAGAACAATGTTCGCATATTAACAGGAATACTTTCAGGTCATCGTAGACTGAAAGGACGCCTGAGTAAGCTTGGATTGGAAAAGGAATCTGAATGTAGATTTTGTGGGAAACAGGATGAAACACCCATCCACCTCCTCTCAAACTGCGTAGCACTGTGCAACTCGAGGGCATTGCACCTGAGAGCATGTGAAATCGAAGAGGGACACTTACCTAGACTGGGGCCCTCTGAAATCCTACACTTTCTGAAAGGAATAGGATTGGAAGCCCAGCTGTAAAGCAGCAAGAATAGGGGATACAACAGATCTTTTAGGTCGCAGTGTAACATCACCCTTCTATCTATCTACATCTACATCTACCTATTAAAAACTGGAATTTAGATCATAGTAGTTTATAATATTGTTTACTTACTGTTAAAAACTTTAAAGGATTAATGAAAGAAAATAGTGAGGTAATTCTCTGCAGATCTTTCACATTTTTGAATTGTAGAAATGCTTTTCTGTGTGAGAATTAAGAGAAAGGGGTTGCATATAAATTCATTGCATATATAGAACAGCTCTAATAGCTCCAATTCTCGGAGTAACTGTAGATATAAAATAACTGGTAGGGATTCTGGAATCGAATTAATAGCGCGAGATCCATTACGCTACCGTAGTCCAAATTAATTAGATAAAACCTAAAGGTTTATAAATGCAGCGTCTACTAAATTTCCGAAACAATTAATATTCGTGGAAATCTGGAACAAGCGAACGAGGCGAAGACGGGCGGAGCTAGGGGAACGTATTTCGTCATTAGTCAGGAGGCTTGCGGTGGCAATAGCACCTGGAAACCGGCGCTTTCTCGATCCGCCGCCGCCAAACCCAAGACTCAACGGAATCGCACATTCGTCTCTCCGTTTTCCCTTCTCGTTCTTCTTCTGCAGCGTTCACTCTCAGCCGTGTCCCGGCCGTCTACCAAAGATAAATGGCCAACGTCTACGTGAAATCACCATAGATCTTCATTTCTAAAGTGACGTCTGACACGGAGACTCCACGGTCCTCGAACTTATATTCGTGTCGGACAAACAAAAACAGACCGAGATAGGACGGCGGCGACCGAGGCTGCTGGCGGACAATAAAAGTACGTTCGAGGCGACTTTACAGGGGCGAGAACCCCTCGTAAAGCTTCCCATGCCCGACATAAATCCTTGTTATTTCATTATAAACGTATCTTTTCATATTTGTGCAGTTGTAGGATCTTACGGCTGCGAATCTTCTTATACTTTTGTCAGATTTTGCCTCGAGATAATTTAAATTAGGTGTCCTACGTACACAAATGTCGACAAATCCGTTTAGGACGAGGATGAGAAGGTTCCAAGTCAAAATTAATGAGAATAAGTAGTTTAAAATAAATAAATCGACGGCGTTCCACTTGATTCGTTTCGCAGAAACCGACGCTATCTCTCTGATCTTCGGATCAGTAGCCTGCTTCAGAATCTACCATTCAAACAAACTGCTTCCGTTATCCAGGCCACGAACTCGCAAAATAAATGAAATTTGGTGTAATTTAAATACAGTGCTGTCGAAGTATAACATCAGGTCTTGAATATTAAAGAAATTATTAATAACGCTTTTTACATTTAGTTTTTATATAATTCATTACATTTCTAGTTTAATTGTTTGAGTTTGCCAAGTGTTCTTATTCACTTCATATGTGGTATACGCGACTAACATTTTCTTATGTAAATGACGCTTACTTGAAAAAAAAATTCTATTAATTTAGGGAGGTAAACAATAGGAAGGCCAGTCCACTTTCTCATTCTTTAATAAAAGCTACCGGTTTCGTCGGTATACGGACATCCTCAGGCAAGCTAAAAAAAATCCAACGATGACAATACAACATTGAAAAGAAATGAACATTCCAAATAATAAATAATAAAAGTTTATATCAATACAATTTCACGAGGTAGATGATATAACTTAACCACCATACCACCATACTTTGTGTTCATACGGGTTGCTAGGTTTTTGATTTTATTATTATTATTTTTTATTATAAATGATATTGGTATATATATAAAATATGTACGTGGCTAATGGCTAACGCCAAGCCATAAAAAAAAAAAAAAAAAAAAAACACCATACTTTTCACTCATAAACGCCTGATGTTTAAAGTGCTACCTGTAGTATGGACGTAATCCCTTGCACTAGTCTGATAATCATGATACTCTGCATCCCAAGATACTTCTCGGTGTAGGGGAAAATTATTCTATGTTTTACATACTATTTTCCACCTTCCTCTGTCCTTGGAAATATTTCTTGCCTCCTCCACACCCATCCCTCTTCTCCTTATAGCTTTTGCCACTGTATTATCCCAATTTTCTGGAGGTCGTCCTCTTCCTGTTCTTGCAATTACTCTTGCTTCCCATATTCTCCTCGTTTGTCTCGTTTCTCCCATCCTTTGATAGTGTCCCCACCTTCCCAGCTGTTTTTCTTCTATGAAGTCCAATATTGATTTTATTTCCAGTTCTGTCCTCACGTCTTCGTTCCTGATCTTGTCTCGTCTTGTAATTCCTTTAACCCCTCGTAGATACTTCATTTCGGTCGCCTGAAGTATATTCTTCCATGTCGTATTTATTGTCCATGTCTCACTACCATATATCAAAGTTGGTCTATATACAGTTTTAAAAATAGTCATTCTAGTTTGCCCAGTTATTTCTTTCTTCCTTATAAAAATATGTTTTATTGCGTGACATAACTTTATTGTTTTTTCTATTCTTTCTTGTATGTTTTTATCTTGTTTTCCGTCGTTCTGTATAATTACTTCTAAGTATTTATATTCATTTACCTGTTCTATGTTCTTTCCATTGATTTTTATGTTAATTTTCTCTTTATCTTGCATTAATACCATTACTTTCGCTTTTTCTGCATTTATCATCATGCCATATCTTTCTAGTGTCTTATTCCATATATTGATGTTTTGTTGTAGTCCTTCTTCAGTGCTTGCCATTATCACTACATCATCTGCAAATGCACATTCTAATATTTCTATTCTCTTCAAATTTCTGTATACAACTGTTAGTTTTCTCATTTGGGGTTGACATTCCTTTATGACTTGATCACGCAGTACATGAATAACAGTGGGCTTTATAACACCTCCTTGCCTAAAGACCATCCGTTATAAGAAAGATTTCTGATTTCATATTTTGGTATATTACATAAGTCTCATTATCTTTATATAGTGACTATACATTAATTGATGCAATTACATCAATTATTAATCGGGTAACCCCTCTTTGTTCTAATATTTTCCACATTCTCGTTCGAGGTACTCTGTCGAAGGCTTTTTGTAAATCGATGAATAGGAAGTACGCTTTCGTTTTGCTTTTGATCGACTTTTCTATAATTTGTTTCAATGTGAAAATATGATCTTGCGTGCTTCTTCCTCATTTAAATGCACTTTGTGCCTCTTCCAGGGTAGGTTCTATAATGTCTCGTAGTTTTATTTCTAATATTCGTTGATAGATCTTTGCTGCTGTGCTTAGTAACGTTATACCCCTATAGTTATTACACTTTTGGGTTACCGTTCTTATATATTGGTACAATTACTCCTATTGTCCAGCCTTTGGGTACCTTTTTCTCCTTCCATGCCTCGTCACAGATTTTCCAAAACAATTTGGTACCACCATCGGCCATGTTCTTAAATATCTCTGCTGTCATTTTATCATGTCCTGCGGTCTTTCCGTTTCTAATCTTGCTTATTGCTTCTTTGACTTCTTCTATTGTGACTTCCAGATTTTCTGTGGTTTTGCCTCTCTTCGAGAACTCAGTAGTTGTTTCTTCAACTGGCTGTGGTATTTGTTGTCTTAGTAAATCTTGGAAGAATTCTCTCCACCTTTCCATAATTTGTTTTTCTTTCGTTAATGGTTTACTATTTTTATCCTTTATTATATTTTTCATTGTATGCTGCTCTTTCCTAATCTTTCTTAAGACTCCATAAAACAGTTTTTGGTTTCCCTAAAGTTTTTTTTTCCAGCTTATCACCAAATGTTTTCCAACTCTTTTCTTTTTCCGTTCTGATAGTTTCTTTAACTTTCTTCCTCTGCTCTTTGTATTTCTTGTAATTATCTTGCGTCCTGTTTTGTAAATATATCCTCCACTTCTCTTTTTTACGCTTGATCTGTTGTTTTACACTTTCCTTCCATCATGTTTCCTTCATGCTTTTCTATCCTTTTGCTTTCTTATTATTTCACACGCTTTTTTGGCTGCCTCATTGACTGTCGCCTTAAAGATCTTCCACGTTTCTTCAATATCCTCATTTCCTACAGTCGCTCCTTCCTTATTTATTATCCTCCTTATCTCCTCTTAGTATCTCTTAGCAATTCTTTCCTCTCTAAGTTTGTATGTCTTCACTGCTTCATAATCTTTTGTATTGTTCGGTTCATCTTTTCTTACATCCCAGCTTTTATTACGAATGTTTCCTATGAGCATGAAATGGTTGCTTCCAATATCCGCTCCTCTATATACCCTTATGGCTGTAACCTCTCTCCTATTATATCGTTCTACCAGTATATAACCAATTATTGACTTTTCAGTTCCCTTTTTACCTATGCTTGTAAACTTGTGTGTCCCTTGTGATCATAGAGTGTATTGGCCACAATCGTCTTATTAAGCATACAGAAATCTACAAGCCTTTGATCATTGTTCAAACGAGCAGGAGGAAGATTTGATTTTGCGGGGGTGCCTGGGAAGCAGTAAGTTGCTTAGGCTTTATCGACTCCTTTAAAAAAATCTTAGATTTGACTGCGAATCTCTTTCTAGCTCCTCCTATCGGTTTATCCAGTAAAAAAATGTTAGTATGGGTACATTCCCCTGTGTTTAAAATGACATCTATGTCTGTTCCGCGTCTATTTTCTTGTAAATTTAATTTATAAGGATTAGAAGGGATGATCTACAACTGTATTGACTTATTTCATCATGATACGAAACCTCCAAATTTATTAAAACCTAAGTCGACAGGAAACATGATGAAGCTGCCATGATTTCTCCTTCAAAATTATTAACGTCAACGTTCATTATCATGATCGGTTGTTACATTTGTTCTGTTATATATGTTCGGAGCTCAGATGTCTCTATCATCCAATCGCGACTTAAAAAGAAAACATACACGGACGTAAAGGGAAGGAGGTGCAAAATTTCCTTGTTATTCCAGAATATAAAATTACGCCGACAGCAACAAGGATTCCCTTACAAAGCTCTCCCTCCTTTTTTTTTGTGCTCCTCACGAACTGACCCGAAATTTTCTCGCCTCCCAGCCGAATTTCCGCTTTCCCACGCCCTCTTTCCGTCCCTCGAGGCAAATCGCAATAACACAATTTCCAAAGCGAGAGCGAAGCAGATTTGCGCGTCACAAAACGAAATCCTATCATCGAATTAAAATTCATTTAATACCGAAATTAAGAGATTTTGAATTGCGATCGCGGTATAGGGAAGGCGGTAAAGTGTTGAGTGAGGTGGGTCGCGCGCGCGCGCGTACTTCCCCTATCACGCAGCCGTAATAAATCTGGTCTCTCCGATTTCAATTTACATCAACTTAAAGGTGACATTTCCTGCGAGCGAATAATATCACGAAAGTTTGCATTCTGCTTCCCGACGCTGCTGCTTCTTGGATCCTGGTAATCCTGCCGAATTTGCGTCGTATAAGACATTTGCATATGAATCGCGTGTTATTATCGGGGAATACGTAAAGATTTTAATGTCGCCGGCGGATGCGGACTGGTGCGACAAAGACGACGGCGCCGAGATCACCTGACGTTAGCGTCGCCGTCGCGAAGGTCGTAGCAGGTGAAATACGGAGCCGCCGTAAATTGAATCCGGTTAAGTTTAATGTACTGTTCGGGGAGATAATACGAATTTAATTAAAAGTTTGGGAATTGCATATAATTTCGGTCTATGCGCCGCTGAAAACAAATAATTAGTTCGGCAATGGCCGAAGTCGGAAGTGCCGCTTGGTTTCCCCTAGAAAACGTTCTTCATTGCATACTAATGATGAGCACATAAGTTATAGTGCATTTCATGATATAAAAAAAACTTTTTTAATGTAGATAATGATTTAATTGCACTTGCTATCATGATAACTGCATCAACCTTCATTAAATAGTATGGTTTACCTGCCAGCATATATATTTAGGTGCCGTATTGACTATGAATTGTGCCCCTATAAGATAAAAGTAAAACGCGAGATTAATTTTAAATATGTAAGAAATAATACACATCGGGTTTACTTACAACAAAAAATATACAACAATGTACAGACAATTGACGCATACCGAGAGCGCACTTTCAACTCTAATGGTTACCGTAATTATGAATAAAAGAAGGATAGGAATATAATTTCTATCAGTTAGCAAAGTCGAGAAATACGCATGCTAAGCAATTGTGTATCGGGTCGTCACACAGTGGTTCAGAACGCGAAAAACGCGATTGAAATTGTTTACTCTTTAGTTTTCACAAATTTTACATTAAAATTTGAGTAGGATTATCTTTTTGGGTATGCTGAATCTAAAATTGTTCATAAAAAAACCCGTATTTGTAAAACCTACCCTAAAATACAACCCTTAAATGCGAAAAATTGATATTACTTAATACAAGTACGACAAATATTTCTTTATACAAATTATACAGTTTAGTTTGCAAATTCAAAGTATTTGTTTGTCAAAACCACCCCTTAATGCATTGAATTTGACATGTTAGATATATGTAATTTTTCATTTTTACCGATTTCCTCAGTTTCACGTACCAATTGTATTCTGAAAAATTTAACAGAAGATGGTCGAGGATTTTGCCATAATACATGATTTTCAATATCAATTAGCCTCAATGGTACTAAAGAAGTCATAAATATGGTGTCATCTTTTACACCTTCACTTTCAAATTTTTGTTTATATGTGGAAAACTCAGTACTACCATCAAAGCCCCACTTGCAAATCAAAGTTAAGTTTGCATTTTCAGGTTCCACCACTTTTAAAAGACTTCCACAAGTTTTATTTAGTAAATTTTGCAAACGCACTTCATATGTTTGCTCAGATATTGTAATATTTTCAGGATAAACCGTCTTTTTTGGTTTTAGAATATCGTGGTAACTTGGATATAATTTGCAACCACGTTTTAAAGCTGTTGCTCTAATAAGCATATATTGCTTCTTCGTAAAACCACCCGAGATATTAAATGATAAAGCCTCTTCAGGTGTTATGGCATTTTGTTCTTGTTCGGGATTCCTCCATTTTTCCATTATACGTTTGCCTCTAGTTGGTGTCGTTGAAGTACTTTCAATTATCAAATCGGCAGTACTTTTATCTCGACTTCCTCGTACTTTCATTGCAGTAGCATGCCCAAGTTCTTCGACGGAAGTACTTTTTCTGAGCTCCTTGGTTTTACGCCTTTTTATAACAACAGAACTTTCAGCAAAACTCTTTGAAGGACTAGCCCCAAATACCCGAAGTTGATGGTCGATCGCAGTAAACAGATTCAGGAAAAATAATTTCTTCTTGTAGCCAAACATTACGCTTTTTCATAAAAACACTTGATGTTCTATTGGACGAATTTCCAATATTGAAAATATCTTGGGAAAAACATATGTTCAAGCCAATACAAAATATTTTTACTTGATTTATCTTCTTCGGCAAGCCTGTATGTATCAAGTATAAACCGATACATTGCTCGTTTTTTACTTTCAGTCGATTTATCATCATTTTTCATAGCGACTTCGTGTAATACCAATCGATTTATTTTCTTCGCGCCCATTATGTTACAACTTTTCAAAAAAGCTATTGCAACAAAAGCACACTCTTTTACAACAATCAGTAATAAGTAATGCGACATAATAATACACTTAGCAATGTATAACAACATTATAATGACATCAATAAATAAGCGCATTTCCTTGTGTACAGTCTTTTAATTACACCCTCATTTCTACACGAAGAAACGTCTCCAATTTTACTGAACTTTGATAGCAAATATAGAAAAACTTATGTAAATAGGATGCATATTATTTATATCATCAAATAGAGCAACTATTCAAGATTAAATTACTGCAATTTTAACTTTGTACGAAGAAGTTGAAAATATGCTTTTCGATCGCGTTTTTCGCGTTCTGAACCACTGTGCGTCATATCGCTATCTAAGGGCAAACACTCACCACCATTATCTACCCATTTCTAACTACTACAAAATGAAAATGGAACCCTCATTCCATACATTTCGTTTACTTCTTAAGAAGGCGTCGCTGGGTATTAGGATACGGTCTTGAAGTATTGTAACGGTTAGTGAGTTTTGATCGCGGTCAATAGTTTTATAAGCAAAATAAAGTATTATTCGCCCGTGGAAAAACTATTTGTAGTATCTAAAACAATTTTACGGCGGCCATTCAGCAGTAATTACACACTATTTATTTACCGCAAATTATCCCAAAAGCTCAGTTCTTAAATAGATAGCTTTATGTATACAGTAAATATATTGGAGTCGTCAATTATATAGATACATATATGAAACAAAAATGATGCATTGAGTCAGCAAGACATAAAAATGTACATACAGAGGCATACATGAGTGTACAGCTAGGATTAAAACGTATTATATCGCAAAATGCACCACTTATTTTATCTTAAAAAACATCCATTTTGGACGGGTAGTGAATATGACCCTTTTTTTTGTATTTTTGTAAGGACAGTTAGATGAGAAAGAGAAAAATAATTTTGACACTTTTTCAATACGAAAGTTTAACCGTAATTTTCGAACTTACATCGTATGATACTTCAATATAAAAATAAGTATCAATGAAAAAGGAGTATAAACTTTAATAATATTAATCTTTAATAATAATTTCCCTTTTAACTAATACAAATGTAATATTGGATTTATAATTACTTTTAGAAACTTTATAAACCATAATGTACAATAATTCACTTAGAGAATTAGTTATTAATCTGTCATTTATATCATCAACAGCGATGTAAAAGTGAGTTATAGCGAAAAAAAGCACACCATACTTATTTTACTTCGACTGAGCTTTGGATTCTTCGAAAGTTAGTAAATCTGTGCTGCGATCTCGTGCGTAGGTACGTCCTACAGCTGAAGTCTTTCCCATTTCCAGTTATCTAGAATGCAATCCACAGCTTGCAACTCTACACTCTGTATATATGAAGCCCAGCTAATTAGTTTGTAATAACAATAAATTTGTTCGTCATGTTCATAAAAATGTCAGTACTATGTCTACACCATATTTCATAAAATCATCGTCGGTGCTTGAATCGTCTCTCAAATCGGCCTCTGAGTCTGTACCGTATTGCAGATTTATAATTAAATATGCTACTGTATTGTATATGTGCATATTATAGTATTTTCACTAAATTTTGGTGTTTGATGACATTTTTCAGTAGGACACACGTTAATTAATTGTTTCTTTGGCTTCATTAACCACATAAAAATATCCTTTAAATATTTTTTTTTGTTCATCGTCTCTAGTAATTGGTTTCTCGTATAATTTCCGGGTAAAAATCGTGTGCTTCTTCTTTAATATCTTTTTCGTTATTACATTTTATAGAAACCTTCTCTTAATATCGCAAATTATGAGAAACGTTATCCATCACTATTTCAGCATTTTTTGGTAAATTTGGCATGAAAGTATCACAAAACCATTCTTCACCTAAGGATGAGGTCATAGCCTTATGATTCTTAGTAGGTAATACGGGCTCTCTGATCCGTCCCTTTTCTGACCAATAAGAAGAATAATTATTCTCTTCCCTTTCGAAACCGGCACATCCAACTTTTACAAATAGTATCATGAGCATTATGCGAATTTTCTGCAACCAACAACTACATATTTTTAATTTTAATCTAGTCAGCATATACTAAAAATTTGAAACCAGTTTTAATCGTTAATGTATATAAAGAAATAGCAATGGGCTAAAGTGGGCACTTTGTAATACATCCATCGTGACAGAAATAATAATGGACGAAAAATAGCATTACTCTCATATGAAGATGCCCAAAAGACGAAATCGTTAATTCATTCTCTATGTCTAATTTTGGAGATTAAATTGAGATATAAATGTTGGATTTTATGTATTCACATGTATGTGAACTCTACAGGGTATCACAATTTTATGTGTTTTCATGTACTTTAGTTTAATCAATAATATTAATAGTAATGATAATTTTACATAATACAGCATTAGAAATGTTACAAAAAGTATGTCACGCACTTATACTATATCAGAAGCAATGCTACATATTTTCGTGCACTATAAAATAGTCGTTGTTCATTTGAGTAAAATAATTCCTGTATTTCTGTGGTTACATACGTCAATTTGGCAGATATGATACTATTTATAAAATTGCTTTGATAAAGGATATTTGAAAAAGAACTTTTATAGTGTAATGGGTTAGCAAAAGGTGGGCATCTTTTATAAAGGTTCTTTATCAAAATTAACTATTATTAACATGATAGTTAAAATATCCGCCTTACTGACATCACAGATATTGTTTGTGCATTTACTTTTTCTCTACTAAAAATTAATATTCATATGTCTATAATCCAGTGAAGTTAAACTAGTAGAACAAATAATGGATTACTATATGCAGTGCCATATTAAACACAGCATGCATTCTTCGCGTAGAAACGATTAACAAGGACAAAAGATATAATGAGGAAATATTAAACCAAATTTCTCTCGAATTAAATCTTACATAGAAGCGTTTGAATTAAAATAATTATGGAGCCACCCACTTTCCACACAAAACTTCCAAGAAATTAAATTTATTACAAGCGCCGTCAAGTGTTTTTGACAACCCACTTAATACATTCATCAACCACACTAATGTTACATATCAGCTCGGCTCATACAAATATTCTAAATGAGTCACAATGACACCACTTAATTCCAGATCATCATGAAATGGATCTATTAAAGAGAAGAAGCTTTGTCTTTTACCGAAAGGTTAATGAGAGTATATATATCAAGAGACCCAATAGGACAATTACAGATTTTATTGAATATTATTAGCAGCATTTTGGTGAATGAGCTGTACGGGGTAATTACTAAATTATTAGAACGTATTAATAATCAGAGAAATCTTAAACACAATTATAGGAAAGAGTGCATTCATCATTTTAGATGAAAGTGAGAGGAATTTATTTCTCTGGTAGAAAGTAAACGTGTTTGTTGCTTAATGCATCGTGGTGTGTGTTATGTACAACATTAGTTGTAATGGTTGGTAAAAGCGTTAGTGCAAGTTTTAGAACATAGTAGCATTAATACCGTTTTTAATGTTATGGCATTGTTGACGCCGAAAATGGTATTTAATCACCGTAAGTTATGACACTTTGCGCTAGACTTTCTTATTTTTTTCTCATCCTTTTCCACAGCTTCTGAGAATGGTACGATATTTCATAAAATGCTTTAGAAACGATCCGGCAGGACAATAAAACAATTTATGCCTTCTCAACCCGACTAGACTTTTTATTCTACTTTTCTAGTGTTCGCCTTTCGCTTACTTTGGCCGTATCCTTACACCATATATCTCATACATTATTAATAAAGCGACGAAACCGAGCTACTGGAAACAACATGTGACGAAATAATATACAACGCAGCAGTAGTAACAAGTGCAGCCTGCATAACATATGAATGTCGGGTAATCCGTCAATCCCACGCAAGGATTTTGTTTTTTCTTTTCGTTTCTCTGAAAGTAGTGTGCGAATCTCCATTTTGTCAGGCGTCCCGTTTATGAGTTTATTCTTTAATATATATAGAGTAGGTATGTTTCGGTGTTCGATTGATGCAGCATTAACAGCAGGTCAACTGTAAGTGGGAGAAGCTACGCTAGACTCCTACAGCAGTCATTTAGTTATGATGGTCCGAAAGATATTTAAAAATATGCGTGGTGTCCTACTTAGTGAAGTGTCAAATTGGAAATTGTGAAATCATAAGTAAGGATGTCCTTCTTCACTATATTTATTGCAAATATTAGACGATTACATATTTTGGCTTTTTCATGTATTAAATTCATTTTACAAATAACTAATGCAAATTGAATTTTGCAGAGCCCATGAAGATAGCTTAAAAAAAGCCGGAACATGTAGTCTAGGTATTTGTAATAAATATAGTGATGAAGGACACCCTTCTTCTATTATTTCACAATTTCAATGTTTAAAAATGTTGGCAAAACATTTATTAGATTATAAGAGTCGATTATAAACATACAGAAGACGCCCTTAAAATGTTTGTAACACTACCCGTGCTATCTGCAGGATAACAGTCCTGCTGAAACCATTTCCGTACACAGGAATAATATTATTTTTAATTGTTCCAAATATCTACTCTGGTCCGGTGATATAATTTACAACAATACTTGCCTACTTTTTTTTTTGTATTCATGGGCAGGTGTAAACCCGGAGAAGGCAACTCGGCTAGAAAAACCTATTGTGCTCCCATGTCCTTTTCAGCCCTCTCACTCACATTCCAAACTCTAACTTAGTCAGGGACCGCGGTGTAAGTCGGCAATTCACGTATTGCCGTACTTACACCTTTCATTAAGGTATCTGTTCGTTTTTGCAACAAATTGCAAACTATTGAACTAACGAAGAAGGTATCATTTAATACTTTATTGCGTTCAAATCGTGAATAATTTTACGAAAACTGTACGTAAAAATAGCAGTATAGATTTGTTCATATTCATATTATTAACAAAATTATTTACCGAACGCATGAAAATGTAGTTATCATAACAAATATCATCCATGGACAAAGATTTGTCATAATAATGAAAACTAGTTTATTTCACTAATGAACCTTGTTATTACTTAATCAACGGCTGTAAACAGTATTTTATTATAACAATGACACATTTCGTTCTGTCGATGAAAATTAACTCAATGAATAAGGATTATCCATATCATGTCCAGCATTTTTCTCAGTGTAAGGAAAGCATCATAAGAATCATAAGAGAAATTGTGGAATATATGAAAATTTGATACGCAAATTACATTTTAAATTAATTCTAGCTTTGTGAAGATTGTAACAGTGATTCACAAACATGTTACATATACAAACGATAGGTACCCTGACCATTTACTTGCAATGCAATGAAGAAAGACACCGAAAAAAAAACAAATTTTAATTTAGAAAATTAAAAGGGTATCTGCTAAATCAAGCTTCCAACAATGATCACTCATGAAACTAATTTACGGTTAGCATTACAGTCAAGATGCATTTATGGTTTCTTAGTTTTTATATTTTTAATTTATGATGTTTTGCTTACAAAAAAAATCTACAGCGAATATACAGGGTATATCAAATAAGAAAGTAAATTTTGCTTGGGTGTTAACTACACGATATATAAAGCACAAACCCACCGAAACCAGATTTCATCATTAAAGAATAAAAAAAAGTAAAATTTAGAGCCATTTTAAGTCCGGGCGTGATGCACGGAAACGTCATGTTAAGCACTTGCTAAACGTGGTATTATGTATAAATACATTGCGCTCATTTAGTATTATTCTTAATGGTATGCTGTAAGTTCATTTAACGTCATTCTGAATAAATAAAGCCCAATCGGCCAGTGTGCCCTTCTAAAAATAGCAAAACTGAGGTATTTTAAATTTCTTCTTTTTATAAAATAAACATTCCTTTTTTGTTAAGAGCATTCTATGTAAGTCTATAAAGTATTATTTTTAATATCCTGATAAGACGTTCGAGTTTCACCGGATATGCGACTTCAGAAGTTACAAAAAACGTAAATATTTTTCTTTTGCTTTGTCGAATCGAGAGTTAGTTGTTAATAAACGGTACCACATGAATCTGAGTTATTTCTTTTGGATTTATTTAATCATATAACGCAAAATAAATTGAATGGAATTACACAGAAATAAATGTAGATACAGAAAATTTGCAAACACGCCTTTTTACTATGATGTCGCGCGAATATGAATCTATACATTCCCGCGTTTTTTGCCAATGCATCAAGCTTCGATTTTCTTTATATGAAAGCATGATGGTCCTGAAAAGGATCTTGTTTCGAGACGGGGAGAATTTAAATAAAATGTTCGAAGTGGCTTGCACTCCAAGCGGCGATTCACACAAAACTAACAGCGGTAATGGCTGAATGATAGTGGTATGTGGGGGTATACTCGGGACAGCATTTAGGTTGGGCACAGATGCGGCTCCAGCCCACGGCATTTACAAAATATTTTTTTCTCGATAATGCTTACAGATAGACCCCCTGTGCATTAAGACTTTTTGATTATATATGATTACAGCTGCTACATATTATTATATTTACCTCTATATCTGATACACTGTATAGTGTTTTATTTAAAAAGAAGAAAGAACTGATTTGACATGTCTAAAATTGGAAATCTACATACATCTTAACCAATTTCAAAAACTTTCAAAGATGGGTGTACCAAATTCTAATATTAACGATGTAGAGCTTTACGCTGCAGTTACGTACGCTAGTTTTATCAATTTAAGGGTATCGAAGTCCGAGATGAGTTTTTGTGCATTTTGTATAAGATTTAAGAATTATTGCCATAACACTTAATGGCTGCTTCCTTTAGCTGGCATCCACATTGGTACAATGTCCTAATGTCTAATACTTAATAATATATTTAGATGGTGAAACTAGTTTCAGAGATTCAAAATCAGTTTCCTTCTAGAAATTCGAAATATTCTAAGGAGCCAACTTGGTAGGATGGCTTGTATATGTTGGCCCAATATATTATCCCTAACACGCAGTTTTGCAGTAACTACGTGGGAGTCCTTTTGCATCTTTGAACGTATAATAAAAATAGAGACCTTAGGTATTAAATAAATGCAACAAATTGTGACTCCAAACCACAAACCCTAAATCAGTAATTGCTAGAAGGAACTGTATGGATAAGGAAATACAAGAATTACTAAAATACGATAGTTAACGATGGGTGTCTTTCTGAAACGCGGACCCAGAATACAACAGTTTGCTTTCCTCGACAAATTAATTACAAAAACCTATATAATTTCCATATAGGGTCATAACTATTTGGTAGTTTCATCCACGGCATAACATAATTTTACTTCTTTTCAACGACAAAATTACCCTGTACTTGCATATCTATGTGAAGCCACTATGGAAAACAGAGTTAGACGCGGTTTGGGGGGCCCCCAAACTTCTTTCCTTTTTGAACCTTTCTCGGATTTAGTGGCTATCCGAATGCAAGTCAAAACAATGTGTGAAACTCAATCTTGTCATTAATTCAACCTGTATTATTCTTTTGATAAGGAAAGCAAGGTTATTTAAACAACTTTTCGCCCTGAAACCAACTTACGAAATTCTTTCGCCTGACTGATCTTTAAAGGAAAATTTATTTCCTGTAAGAAGTTCGAGTCGTGTCCGTTCTGTACAAATTAGAATCTGCTTAACATGCAATAAAGAGGGCGCCGCGGCTACTTCAAAACTTTTCGAATAAGTCTAGGAACGTTTGCGTGACGACGCAGGGGAAGAAGTTACGGAAATGAATGTTTTTTTTTCCTTTACAAAAGAAGTCGATCGGTTCACGGGAAACAAGGGCGAAAGAATCTCTTCCGGAAGAAAGTAATTGCTGATTCAGGGGCGATTTTAATTAATTGAAAAAAAAAAGAGTAGGTACACAAAAAGGGAACGTAATCGATTACTCTTGAGATGGAACTTCATTAAACTTATATTTACTCGATGTAAATTAAATTAATTAGTTTGCAAAATTGAAGTACTTTCCCGCCATACCGGGTTTGCAGTAATATTGAGGGAAGCTTCGATATTTTTTTGATACAGGAGAAAAAGTTTCATCTGCATACTGCCTTGAATAACAAATTTTGAAGCATAAGTTGGTAACAAATCCAATTTATGAAAACAATCATACAAACATTTGATTAACGAACAACGTAAAATAGTTAATATAACTCTTGTTTTGTGCCACATCATTTATTTTAGAA
This sequence comes from Protaetia brevitarsis, assembly GCA_004143645.1. NCBI lineage: Eukaryota > Metazoa > Arthropoda > Insecta > Coleoptera > Scarabaeidae > Protaetia > Protaetia brevitarsis. The sequence goes on along the minus strand of RXPK01001951.1, from coordinate 56,733 downwards.
TAAAAAAATGTTCATACACGCTTGGCACCTTTTCTTGGGTATCGTCAAACGATAACCTTTCTCGTCCATGCTGTACACATTGCCAGGTTTATCAATAATTCCAATTTCATGAAAATGTCTTTCAATTTTAAAAAATAATCATTCGCAGTGAAGCGATTAATTTTTTGAGCTCTAGCCGAGTTCATATGCTGAGTTTTGCGTCTAGCGACGTCAGGGCGTCTTCGAAAAAACTATTTAAGCCATTTTTCTCCTGCTTCTTGGATAACTTAGAAAACGATCTGGGTATTCATAGCAGTCGCATATTAATCACACTTTGCCTGACTAATTTGCTTGTTACTGGCATGCCTACCTCTGCCAGTTTATGAATCTTTGTAACTAGATCATTTTCTTGATCCTGATTCAAGACACTTTCTCTTCCAATACGTTCATTCGGATTCTGATTTCGAAAATAGAGCCCAAGTGTCATTCGAGGAATTTTATAATGTTTTGAAGTTTGGCTTATGCTGGTTCCGGCTTTTATAGCTTCTGTAACGGAACGGGTTTCCTTATCTGGATACTTTTGGGGGATGGTCAGCCCAAATTCATTCAAGCAAAACCAAGTCCCGTTTTACAAATAACCCCACCTGCTCTTTTGGCCGACGAATCACTGCTGGAAAACAATTTTTTTGTTCGGTGACGATTGGTTTTAGAAGTTTTAGCCAAAGATGTTTTCCAACGCTGTTTTTCTCAGTCACTCGAAGCAGCGCCTAAAGATTGTCGACTTACCCACCTCGTCGGCTTTCTCTTTCCGAAATGACTTCCTCTCCAAAACTTTACTAAGGGTACAAATTGAACTTCTATTTTTATGGCGAAATAATAGAGTCACTTTTTTTTACAATTATATATTGAATAAATTGAGACAATAGAATTTAACTAACAAGCTACAAATTAAATAAAATAACAAGTGAAAAAAAAACGAAACACAATTGTTTGGATCAATATTTTAAAATTTTATAATGTTGTTTAACATAAGCACTAGTAATCTTTACTTACAAAATTATTTATTAAGGGAGAGAAGAGAGAGAGCGAACGATTACGGTTTCTACGCATTTGCATTGGTAGTTTTAAGCAGAATTTTTGAACATCTTACCAACCGATGTGAGTAATTAAATCTTCCCGTAATTCAAAATATTTAAGGCACAAAACTTTACATAACACACACAAAAAATTTAAAAAGGAAAGGGGATTTTGCAAACGGTTTTAGCACAAAAACAAAACACCTCTCGAGGAAAGCTTTTGCTTCCTGTTATCGAATTTTCAAGCTTATTTTAATTGCAAAATTTAAGAAGAGAAGTTTAATTTTTAAGATGTGGAAACGCCCGGTGACGAAAGGGTAACGCGTGCTTTTCTGTAGTTGAATCGAGGTCCGCGAACTAATTGATTCAAAACAGTAATGTAAAGAATTTTTATAAACTTTAGTTGTGACGTCATTCCGCACCGATTACTAGTTACGCTTCTCTTTACAAGAGGGCGCAAGAATGATAGTTGGCGTTATTTTTCTGAACTTCAAACGCCCTTCTGGAGAGTAAGGTGGGATTCGCTGGTCAGCAATTGTAACATACAATAAAATACAATACAAAGAAATGGAGCAGAGAAAATCCAGTTACTGCGAAAATCTCCAGGGAATGAGGCAAAGTAAAGTTCTTCTGGGAACTTATAACCAGAAGAGATTTACATAATGCATCAACCTGAGTAAGAACAATGTTCGCATATTAACAGGAATACTTTCAGGCCATTGTATGCTTGGATTGGAAAAAGATCCTGAATGCAGATTTTGTGGGGAACTGGATGAAACACCCATCCCCCTCCTCTCAAACTGCGTAGCACTGTGCAACTCGAGGGCATCGCATCTGGGAGCATGTGAAATCGAAAAGGGAGACTTACCTAGACTGGGGCCCTCTGACATCCTACACTTTCTGAAAGGAATAGGATTGTAAGGCCAGCTGTAAAGCAGCAAGAATAGGGGATACAATAGATCTTTTAAGTCGCAGTGTAACACCACCCTTCTATTTACATACAACATACAATACACAAAGAAGCAGATAAAATGTAAAATAATTATTATCTTAATTACGCGAGACTTTAAACAAAATAGACTGTTATTTCCTGTGAAGTAGACGCTCCTTCAGCGAATACCACAGTACTTATCATCAATGTATTAATAGAATGAATTTAAATACTTTGTATTATGCAGGATGGAATTTCGAATTCTTACACTTCTATATGATAATATGATTTTTTCGCTTCTTTATTGAGTGAAACACAATATGGGTTAAGAAAATACATGTTTGTACTTACTTTATATCGCTTTTGCCCTGTAATTATCGACGTTAGAATTAAATTTTTATAGGGAAAAAAACACGAAGTACGAACTGCGTGTTGTGTACACACTATTTTTTTTTTAAGGGGTGGTAACGCCTAAGCTATACTTTTTAGCTTGCCCCGCAGAGCCAAATCTCCCTCTTAATCAACATTACGACCCCGGAAAAAAAAAACCGATTATCGTAATTGACCAGAGCGAGATTTGAACCCCGGACCCCGCACTGATAGTCAAGCGTGCAAGCCATTCGATTACCAACCAGGCTAATGCCAAGTAGATAGTAATACATCGTATTTACAGGGATCGTTTCGATATAACAGATATACTAACAGTATCATCTATAATATAGACAACGAATTAAAGAGTCTGGGAGGGGTAACAATATTAGGAACATGGGAATAATTGGCTCACCTACCTTATATCAATATCGTTGACGGTATTATTGTATGAGACGGTGACTCGTAAAGAAGAAAATTTAATCCAAAGTTAGTTCTCTGAATTTTAGAATAAAAGGTACCAGATATACGGGAATCCAACCTCGAGACCGTAAAGTTTAAAGACGCAATGAGGCTGGGACTATTAAACAAGTTATTGACTAATTTATCCGGCACTACCAATCCGTATGAGTGATACTTTCCGTTTTCGGCTTACATATTACCAATTACTTTAAATTTGAGCCCCGAGGCACCAACTCGTTAAATTCCCTCAAAGTTGCATTAATTTTACCGCAGCAGGAAAGGCAACGACGAATTTCGCCTATCATTACAACTGTTACATTATAACAACGAATATCACGAGTCTAGCCGCCGCCGGGTTGGTTTATTTAATAACAATACCACGATATATAAGTTTATACGAAATGGTTGGATAAATAATTTCCTCGATCCCTACACTAATTCCCATTACAAAAGGGGAGCGGATCCGGACGAGGGATCAGGAAATGTCAGAGATGTTGTAACTGTTAAAGATTCAGAGCGCGTACACGAATGGAACTTACGAAATGGATATGGTGGAACAGGCGGAACAAATATTAAATTTCCGAGAGTGTAATACAGAGTACCCGTATATCCAATTTTAAATTATAGACGTTGTTCCGAAATACAAAGGCATAGTCGCACTGGTTGCTAGATCGAAAAGAACAAATTGAAATTTAAGCAACAAACTGATTTTGAACCGATGTGTTCGCGGCTAGCACAAATAAATGTCAGCATTTAAAACACTTAGAAGGGAATTTATGAACGTTGTTAGCTTGACGTATATTCCAGGTTTCGAGTCCGGTGTGCAAAAAAAAAAAATGGATGATAAAGGTGAAAGGGTTGCGGGAGAAAGGACGACTGGCCTTTTAAAATTCCACCGGTGGGCAAAATCGAGTTAGAGTGAGAGAGAGAGAGAGAGAGAGCGCGCAGAGGAGATGAATACAGAGAGAAGAGAGATGTAATGCGATCTTTCACTCGTGGTGGCGCAACTGCCGATTCCCCTTTATACGAATTAATGTTTGTGCGATTGAACATCCACTCGCCTCTGGCATTTACCGTTCACCTGAAATATCGTTAATGCTAATCTAATTATTTTGTTTGCGTATGGTAAACAAGTAATTCAGGAGGGTGCGGTAGCCGAAAAAAAAATGACAGGGACATTTAATTTTTATTGTTTCAGGGTGTATTTTCAATTAAATACATAATTCGGAAAACAAAATTGAGATACAAATTATTTTTGCTGAAAGTTCGGTTATGTTGTTTTCTGGGTGCAAAATATTTAATGGTGTTGCAAACTAATTTTACATATCACTTCAACAAGTACTAGAAGGGTTTTCAATGTAACTTATAGCGGTAGAAAGCGTCAATACAAACAACGACAAAACATATTTCTTTATTTGGCAGCAATATAGTTTCCATGATTTACAAAGGAACACCAACATCTGTCAAATTCTGCTTTTCATGAAACTCTGTATGTTAAAAGAGTACCATGGTAGAAGAACTCAATTTATTTTTCCGCAATATTATTTGCAATATAAAAGCTTAAATTCCACTACTACATTAAAATGAATAATTGAAAGGAAGTTATAAGTTACTTCATTATTACCATATTACACATAAGAAAATTTGTTTTACGTCGGTAGACTTTGTTAAGCATAAAAAAGGTTAAGTAATACGTCCTCAGTGTGGAGTTATCTTTTAGTTGCACAAGATGAGAATAGTGCTAAATATAAGAGCGATGCCCAGCCATTCTTCAGACTTTGGATGGATCAATTACGGAATTACATACGTATTTACCTTCGATTAATAAAGATGCTCGCGATTGTATTTTCGAGTAACAATAAACTTCAACTATTTTCAATTTTGTTTGTGTATTGATTTATAACATTTATAAAAGGTGTTCGAAAATGATTCCTTCTTGATTAACGCAGTTTTGGGCCCACTTAATTAGGCTTTGTGTTGCTTTTAGAATAGTTCCTCCATCATCACTTCTTCAATTTTGTTTTGCAATTCTTGTACATTATTATATCTTTGCTTATAAATTTCGTCTTTCAAAATCCCCAAAAGAAGAAGTCCAGAGCTGGTGATCCAGGAGAAAAGCGGCCATTGAATAGGGCCTTAAGTAACCCAATCGATCTGTCCCCGAAGGTATCATTTAGAAAAGTACGCACTCTCTCGCAGTTGTGTGCGGGTGCTCCATCCTGTTGAAAATCTAAATTTTGCATAGTAATATAATCAGCGTTATCCATATATTCTTCTATTATTTCTCGAAGTATCGCCAAGTATCTCTCTCCTGTTAACAAGCTGTTATAGAAAACAGGGCCAACAATTGTGGAACCGATTAATCCACACCACACGTTAAATCCAAAACGTACTTGTGAAGCACGCGGTTGCACAACTAATAGATTTTGTTGTGACCAGTAGTGGGTATTTTTTCTATTAAACATACCTAAATTTGGAAAATTTGCTTCGTCACTCACAAATACAACATTTATATATTATTCACAAAATGTGTGTACCGCTGACAAAACTGTAATCTTCTAGCTGCATCTCCTGGAAGCAGCATTTGGCATACACGGTACTTATACGGTACATATTTGTGTTTTTCTTTAAACTCTATGAAGTGTCTCGTAACTTAAATTTGATACCTTCACAGTAGCTCTAATTGAACTATCACGATGTGCTTCAAAATAAGCCAATACGGTCATTTCTGTTTCCTCATTCACAATAACGTTCTTCTGCACCCTCCTCTTACTAAACAAAGTATCATTCCTTCTAAATTGCTGATACAATTTTCGATAATAACGTCAATAAGGCTGTTGCCGTAAGGGGTAACGTTCAGCATATATTCACTAACCCTTGTACAACTTTTTCGGCACAAAATGTACGCCTCAACATATCGTACTTTTTAAAAACGAGAAAGCGCCATAATTAATAAAATCAATAATTAACACGTAACAATTAAAAAAATATAAACAACCAAGAATACTGATAAATAAATCAAGCAATAAAACTAATTCACCAATAAAGCTCGAAAAAATTAAGATCAATTATTATACTTCTATTGACAGTTTTATAACTCATACTATTTGTTTCTATTTATCACGAAGGAGGCCTACTGCAATTTTTTTCTAGATACAAATACATCGTTGATATAAATTAAAACTTTTCATAACTTCCTTATTATTCATTTTACTGTAGTAGTGAATTTAAGCTTTTATATTGCAAATGATATTATCTTTCAAATTTTTTAAAAATATACAGGGTGATCCATTAGGAAAAACATTACTTTGACAGTTATTTAGCAAACGCGCAAGTCAATTGTTTTTCTATTGAATGTACGTTAATCAACATGAAAAATATTACTAGCTTGCTAATTTAACCAACATCAATATTAACGGAGATAGCAATATTGACCACTTTGTTGGTTGGATCAGCCTGTATACTGAACTAATTGAAATGATAATGAATGAGGGTTCTAGGTTGTTAAACTTAATATATTTGTGAAGATTTTGCTAAATTTCTCAATTTATACTTACAATTCTGTTTTATAGGTTTACTTTAAGCTACTAAAATCACGCTGTTGCGCTAACTAATTGGTAATATCCAGAAAAATTGTATTCACAATTATAACTAACAGCTTCTTGCGGGTTTCGCCGTGTGTCAAAACTTTCGCTCGACGTTTCGCTGTTCATACTGACAGCTTTCTTCAGGATAACTGAACTGATTCTCCATGTCCGACATTCTTCTATATACGCCCTGTGCATCCACCGTGAAGTTTCGCTCATTGACCGTGACGGTTCGTAGTAGGCTCTTCCACGGTTGCTAAGTGGTACCTTCTTCTCTGTTAACGGTTTTATTCTTCTTCTATTTCTATGGCTTTCCCTGATGAGTCTTTTTCCGTAGTTCTTGTGGTAGTTATTACTTTTACATTCTTGAAATCCATTTTGTGTCCGGTGTCGTGCATGTGTTCTGCCACCGCTGATTGATCGGTCCTTCTTAATCTTGCGTCCCTCTCATGTTCTTTTATTCTTATGTCGATGGCTCTTCCTGTTTGTCCCGACGTAGCACTGTCCGCATTGGCATGTTATTCTTGTAGATACCTTCTGTGCGCCCCTTGGTATCTTATCTTTGCGGTCGGTAGATACTGCTGATCGACGTTGCAGTCCCGAAGCGTACTTGTACGTTACGTTTCTTCAAAATTCGGCCTACTTTTTCGGTGACTCCTGCTATGTAAGTGTAAACACGCCATCCCTCTTCGTGGTTCTGTAGTTGTCTCCAGTGTCGTCTCTTCTCTTAGTGGCTCTCCTTATGTCGATGTCAGGTGTAACCATTCTTCTTTAGTGCTTTCTCCAAATGTATCTTTTCACTGGTAAGATGTTGTTCGTCACTGATGTTTCGGCTCTGGATAGCAATGTTGTATTAATGTCTTCTTCTGCATCGGATGATGGTGAGATCTTGCATGCAGATATCTATCGGTGTGCGTCTTCTTTCTAAATACTGCGTGCTGTAGCATTCCCTCTTTTGTTTCTTAACCATAACATCCAGGAAAGGGAGATTTCCATTTTTTCTTTCTCCATGGTAAACTTTATGGCTGGGTGCTGCGAGTTTATGTGTTCCAAGAACTGTTGTAGTTTTTCTTCTCCGTGTTGCCATATTACAAAAGTATCGTCGACATATCGCAGCCAACACTTGGGTTTCATATCGCTGGAACTTAGGCTCTTCTTCAAATGCTTCCATAAACAAGTTGGCTATTACTGTTGATAAAGGCTTCCCATTGCTGTTCCGTGCTTCTGCTCGTAATATTTTCCTTCATACAAAAAGTATGTCGTGGATAAGCACAGTTTCACTAATTCAATGACGTCTTCTTGTAGTCCAAGTTCTGGAAGTAAGACCAGTGCGTCCTCCGTGGGTAGGAATAATAAATAATAAATAGTGGAAATATATAAATAAATAAATAGTGGAAATATATAAATAGTGGAAAGTTTTGACACACGGCGAAACCCGCAAGAAGCTGTTAGTTATAGTTACACCGGCCGTGAAAGCCTACGCAGTGTATTCACAATTATTGCAATGTGCGATGTGTACTCTACTCAATGTACGTATTATCGGAATAGACATTGTAATAATTATATTAATCAATTAGCGCAACATCGCAATTTTAGCGGCTTAAAATCAACCTGAATTAACATGTTCCGAAATAGAACACAAAATTGTAGGTACAAATTGACAAATTTAGCAAATATATTGATTTAACAAACTAACACTCTAATTTATCTGAAATGATAATAATAATAATATATAGTAGATAATTATAAGGTAATAACAAACATTCAACTTCAAATATGTAATAAAGAACTATTCGATGCATTTACTAACTGAGTTTATTCATATTTTATAAAATTTTGAATAAAATGTTGTCCTGTTACTGCTATATCCTCAGAAAAGTACGAATTTATTAATTTATTTAGCGTGCAGTGTATATAATTAATACAGTTAACACTCTGCTGCTTTTTGCACGTAGGCTCAATTAGATCAGACTGCGCATTTGTAGAGGAATAATATATTAAACAATAGTATTTCGTAAAAATGCATATATAAGCTTATCCAAATCGAGATTTATTAGATCTGTAATTAAACATGAACTTTCGAAAAGTCATGTAAACGTTTGGATATATTTGTATATGTAAGGCAATAGTTTGTGTAAAAGTGTATTATGTCTCGTGCTGTGCAGAATTGTAGTTTGGTACAATGCCAGTAAGAAATATAGCTAATGTGTTGAACATATTACTTCTAGCGCTAATATCGCAGTAATTCATTTGACTTTAGAAGAACGTGAGTTGCATAATGGCTTGCAAAATATAATTGTAACTATTTAATAGAACAACATGTTTTCCTTTGAAGATGTAACGGAATTGGAGTTTAGCGAACTAGCAAAACCACGCGAAATACAATTTATGGAAGAATCAGTGGCAAATTAAGAATAAACAATTATGAAGATATGGCATGTGCACTTGAAGAAAGCGGAAGTATTAAAGGTGCATCAATATTGGAACTTGTTCTAGTTTGGTACATTTGGTTTGGCTTTTGCAAATCGCTGAAAATTTAAGCACCTAAATAGACATAAGCGCACTACCTGAAGAAACTAATTGCTGATTGCGTTTGTAATCTAACTGTTGATCACATTTTCCAGTGTTTTTCTGCCACGAGAATCTAATATGTGATCTTGGTAGGGTGGTTGACTTCTCATTTCACTATATTTTGAGCTACTTTAAGGGGCTGAACTTATTGAATAAATAACTTTAGGATAACATTGGTTCTATAACAAGCCCTAATAACCGCAGTGGAGGAGGCACCTAATTGAACCATATAGATGCTATCTACTTTCATTACTCAATGCTCAATATTGGGTAAAGTTCTATCATCTATGGTTTATCCAATTAGACTTTCTCTTACAATTAGTATAAAATAAAAGTATTAACACGAATAGTTGTACGAAATCCCTTTAAATTGAGTGAGCGACTAACTGGTTGTAGCCATTGCAACCATTTAAATAAAGCAGCGATACACTCGAAATCCGATATCCTCTTACAAATTTGATGACCCCAGTGCAATTCCGACATTTAAGCAGTAGTATGCGCCGGTTCATTGTCGAAAATGGTTCCTATTAGCATTTATTCACATAAAAAATGACAATGTGCTCTCCGACCAGTATACATGTGTGGCACTGCAAATAATAAAATTTAAAAACACTAACAAAAGGACCAAAATAATTGGGGAAAAAGCGCTGACAGCGAAAAAGCGAAACGTTTTTTGAAATACTAAAGCGCTCCATTGACTATATACCTTATACATAATTCTGCAGAGGTTGATCATGCATGGTTAAGTGATGAATTGTTAATATGCTTGCCGTGCAGCCTGAGTTTTGTTAAATCCGGTGTACTATCGAAAAAGAGAGAATAATGCACCGTTTATACAACGCGCTAGTTCGCTAACGATGCAATTTACGTAAGTTGTTATTAACTAAAGTTTCCGCCGGCGCCATGCTATTAAATCGAAGTTTATTGTTAAAGTTGGAGCTATCAGATTGTACGTACCGCCGGAGTTCGCGATCATTTTTAGCATCCTCTTCGTTCGTGAAAGGTAAAAGTTCCACCTGTTCAATGCATACCACTGCGATGCACCGTACTAACTATTAACTAGCTAACGAGTATCCTCGCTTGCACATCCGTAACTCAGTTCATGGTGTTTGGAAACGCGTGCTGACTAAATAAGTCGGGAGTCGCGTTAATTATACATAATTCCGCTACCTGGGGTCCTATTTGTTTTCAGTTCGACGTTATTTCAGGCTGAATATGAACGTTGCTAGCACATTAAGCGTTATAAATTTATCTTAAACAAAATAAACAGTGATAATTTTGGATATGAACATATACTATTGAGATAAAAAAACAAAATATTTGCCTAGATTACAATAAAAATATCTACGGAGTACTCGAAACTGTATAATACAACAAGAGTTGAAGGGTAGGGAGCGCGTACAAAGGCAAAGGGAGGATGAGGAAGGGGGACAATTAAAATTTATTTTTTCTCTTAACCTTTGTTGGTCTTAAATGCCACCTGTCCGATTAAAAGTTAAATAACATTAAACTAGAGTAAATTGCCTATATAAAATCAAATGTTACTCGTAATTTTCTTGTATTATTAGTGTAAAGATACTTACTTGTTTGTATCAATACAAATAAAAAAGTAATGTTACAGCAGATCGTTGCTAATTGAACGTTATAGGGATCTTTTCATTCAAATCATCACATAACATCAATTAAGGTAGATCTGAGTTTATGGTGGTATTATTATCGATTGGTACAATCGATTGGTAAAATTACATTTAAACATTAAAATTGATTTACCATTTACAACGATACAACGTTGTTGTATGTTACAACGACAATTTCAATGCAAAATATGCAATCGAAAATGTTCTTTCACATCGAACATTTGCTGTTGTCAGTGAGTGTCATTAATGACAGTGACAGGGCAAGGTCGCGAAATATTAATTACAAATTCTAAACTTTATCAGTTTGTGGACTCCATGGAATATCACTTAAGGGCCACTCTTGTAGCGGAAATTTGAAATCATATTTATGCAGAATTGGAAGGGTTAATGATTCGCATTGTGAATTCGGTGGGGTAGATACAGCGAGGCATATTTTATTTAAATGTCCATTCATTGACGAGTGGCGGTTGCGTATGGAAGTTAGGATATTAACTAAGGGCTTAATTTGACCGCGACGCAAGACAGATATTGGAGATAACGAGTTGGTGGAGTGGTGGGCTTATACCGTTTAGTTGAGATACTTATTTATAACAGGGTGTTACAATAAGCAAGAAACGACGTATGCTGTTCTTATTTAATCGAATATTAGAAATATTATAATCGCTCTCTTTGTATTTAAATACTATATACAAAGGTGAATAATTATACAGGATGTCCACAAAATTATGAATTTCGATATACTTCCATATTCTAATGAGATTCTTTTCTTTAAAGAGTAACATTGTAGGCAGCAGGGCTGGGCAAAATTTATTCAGAATCTTTAGGAAATGTTTTTATTCATTATGCAAATAATTGTTTTAATTTAGATAACGACTTTCCAAATGAGACAAGTTCAAAGATGGATATCAAGATATCAAAATTTGAACACTAAGAGGATAGTCCATTTCTAATCTAATCAAAAAACTATACTGCAAGCATAAGACCTTGATCAAATTGTGATATTTGCTGCCGATAACTCATTTTGCAGATCCACCAATATAATGGATTAAATTGAAAAAAAAACCATTACAAAAACTTTTCATAAAAGTAGTATTCACTATCCAAATCTGCGATGAGAATGCGTATAGATTCAAAAAGTGCCCTTGGCGTCTTCATTCACAAAGAATTGGCTAAATGTATTTTTTCGCGATGAGAAGATTTCCGACAGATGCGTCGATACACTAAACATACTGTAGCGACCAAGCGACACCAGGTGCGAGCGAAGGGGTATCCATGCAGTAAACAAAAATATTTATAGAATTCAGGGAAATTCTATTATCCATTTTGGAGTGCCTGTAGTACCGGTGCGCATTTGACTGCAATGAAGCAATCTTTGCCCCGCCGGACTTAAATATGGTTCGAAATTTATAATACAACATATTGCTGTGGTAGCCTACCCGCGTTACCGCTGAGTGTATTTTAAGTTGCCTAATTTGTCATGATTTTCCGTTTTGCTGAATCAATGTACCGAGAGAATTTTCGCAAATTTAGTTTTTAGTTTTATATAGATTTTAGTTAAAGAGTTAATTGTATAATTTATTTAATTAAGTGTTTAGTTTTTTTTTTAAATTAATTCCTTTCTTTAAGATGTCTAGCGTTTGGTAGTTTTATTTAATGTTTGTTCTACTAGATTTTGTCGGAGATTTTCTGCGTTTGCATTGTACTCAGTTGTAGAGTTTTGTCAGGCAGTTCCTTGGTTGACTTTAACGTGAGTAGACGTATTTTTCAATGCTTGTTGCCATTTTGTTATCCATTTTGATTTAGTAAATTTAACCCGTTGTTGAGGGTATATCTTGTAATATTTTGTCCATCAAGGAATTCGTTTTATAATAATTGTTAATATATTGATGTCTACACATTATAGATATAAGATCATTTATTATTTTTGTGCAGGAAGATATGTTTTCAGTTTAAATTCTCTCATTATATTTTAAAGAGTTTATTTTTTTCCGTTTTTCTATTTTGCTGATTCGTTTTTATTTATCTATCACCTCGGTTTGGGTGAGTAGAAGCTTTGTGCTTGCTTTTAAATTTTTCTTTTGTTTTTTACTAGAAATTGTCCACGCTTAATTTAGTTTGTGTTAATTTGAAACCACGTGGATTGAAATTGAAAGATATTGTCCTATTGTAATTTAGAATCAAGTGCAGTTTTTTATTTTTGGCTAGAACCTTCAGTTCACGGTTTTTTTTCTGCCATTTTGAAATTTTACCCATTCATATAATAAATTTTGATTTTTAATTATCTTCGTTGGGTTAAAAATTCTGTTATTTTATTTTTAATTAAACCTTTTCAATTTTTGGGGTATTTAAGAGAGTCAGATTTCTCTCACTCACAATTTACTTTTCGTGGTTAGATTCAAGTTTTAATTCGCGAGGGTAACTCTGAGGTTAATTGGTCTCTTTTGTGCCCTTTAAAGATTTTATCCGTTGAGCTAGCTAATTTTTACTTTTCTTAGTCTTTTTTAAAATTCATTTTTGCTTTTTTCAAGTCAATCAGTACACAGCAATATATAGGGGAGCTGTTTGAATAAACAAATAAGTTTCATTTAATTTTCTAAAGTGTATATTAAGTTCGGCGATTCATCCTGTTTAGAAAACCATTTAATTTTAACTAACTAATGTCCAACTAACGTCGCCAGCAAAACATCTAGCGAACGCGCTGATCGTTATGTATGTTCACTGACCGTAATTTGACGCTCCGAAGCGTGCGAACGGAATATATTTTCATTAACGCAGCATAAACTTAGGGGAAGATGATAAAAAGAAGCGATAGAAGACATCACGGAAGTTTCCGCCCGTAAGCCGAGCCGGGCATTTAAATTGTCAAAAGGGGAACTTCACGGTTCTACAGTCAAGTTCGGCGTGTTCGTTCTTTCAAGTTGCGATACTGCGAAATACAAGACGAAACCCTTCGAGAATACTTAAGTCTCTCGGAGGCGGGCAACGAATGTGCCCTTTAATTTTTCAGCGGCGTAAAGCGGTAACGTCGCCCTACCGGGAACTGCGACAGGGCGTCCAATTCAGTTTGTAATTAGTGAACATCCGACGCTGACGTCTCCTAACGTATTCTCATAACACCTGGTTGAGTACACAAAATTAATTACTCTTGCATGTTCCGGATTTATGTGAACGAGACGATGGCAGCAGGAGCGCCCTCTAACTACTACTAACGCCATCTAAGTTTCGACCCTCCAAAGGTATCTCCCACTTCTCGAACGCTTCTGCAGTTTTTGTTTTCGCCTCCACCGACGCCTCGAGTGGAATGGGGTTGCAAGGCAAAAGGGTTCCTCTCGCAATTTGCATTTCTGATGCGAACTGTTTTGCTTTTCTTTCTTTTCGTGAGGGTTTAACGCCGAGAGAAGGTAAAGAATCTTTTGTTTGTAAACCGTGTAACGTTGGAGGAAAGAATAATATTAGGGGAAGGTAGCCGAATATCGGATACATTTCCAAAAACATTAATTGAAGGTAAACTAATACACACAAATGTTCAATCACTTAAATACGGGTTTGTTAAACACTACACCGTTGATTGCATCTAGCTAAAAGAAAAAGAAATCAGTAATGCCAACATAAAGAAGGCAACTTACATGTATTCTAACGTTGGAATTTATTATTTAGCCGAAAAATATATAAATATCAACTACAAATCAGAAATACATGTACAGTGGCCTTCAGATCTAATGTCTCCCCCTTGCAATGGCCAAATATCGAAACTATTTTCCGCATAGCAAGGTTAAGTACTTTGACTCAGCTCAGATTATCAGTCTTGAGCAGAATGTAATTATATTTTCTTAGCATATTTAAAGGACAAGGAAATTTTACCAATGAAACATGTATATATATTAAAGTTCACTAAACCGCAGGTGTTTCTATTGCCTTAAAATTTGTATTTATATTGGTATTCGTTCATATCTGTTTTTATTGCACACATTTATTTCTCATTTATACTGTATACATGTTGCTAACACTATGATAATAATAATAATGGATAAGAAAGGCATCGGATTAGTAATCTGTGAAGAAGTTCTTAAAAAGCAAAATATAATTTTGTTTCATAAATAACTTATTATTAATTATAAGTATAAGGTAATTATAATTATCTCGGTCTTTTGTTTAATATAAGACTTGGTTGACATAAATATAAAATACATAAAACACGAAATAGAGAAAAAACCGGAACTGAGATAAAAATTTTAGCAGATAATAGCAGTTGGGGTTCCTCATTATGAGACAAACGATTTACAATCTCAATTCATGCACCGATCTAGCGCACGTCTTATCTAACTGGAAGTACTTTTACTAATAATATGTAATTAAAGCACACCACCATCGATTTTATCGAGCATATTTATTTATAAATCGTAAACTAAACTGCAGGTAAATATATAATATTCATATCTGCCACCTACGAATCCGGCTCAGAGCGTGTAGTAGAAAGTATAGAGACATGGTCATAAGGGGGAGACATTAGAAGAGAAGCTCACTGTACATGACTTTTGTCGTTTACAAAATTTTGTTAACTTAGTAATGACTAACAGCATCACATTGTCTTTTTTAATAATGTAAAATTGGACGCTCTCTCATCTTAACATTTAGTAAAAGACAGTAAACGTCGAAACGTCGATGATTTAAATATTTCAATAAAAAAAAGCCAAAAAAATCAACTTTTCCTGATTTTTAATTGCTATCTAATAGTTTGTGTGACTAAAAGGAGTAATAGTCTAATATCGGATGTCATGAGTCGTTAATTTAAAAATATTAAGGTATTCTTTTTTGTCTTCTTGAAAACTTAAAGTGCAATGCTGCCAGCCACAGGAGTTGCCAAGAAAGATAACCCTTTCCACAATAAATTTATTATTATTATTATTATTATTATTATTATTATTATTATTGTTATTGTGCGAAATCTCGTCGGGATCGGTCGAGTTTATGTGGTGCTCTCGGTTTAAACGGCGTTTTCTCGTGAAATGTTCGGTTAATATTAATCTCTATTAGTGGTTGTGTTTGCTGACACTTAGTACTGTATATACTGTTAGTGTGAAGTGTCTTAATTGCATTGATTGGATTTTGTTTTTTGCAGTCTACGACTATTCTGTGTATGTTAAGCCTTAAGCACGTTGTTTCTTTTACCGGAGACCCGGAAAAACAGCATAAGAAAATTGTGTTTACATCTATTTCTTCATACATCTGGTGCGCTGGGCGGTCTAAAAATCATGTCTAGCAAGAAATAATCTACAAATAGAATTTAAAATATTACTTCTACGGGGATCGTTCATCAAGTATTCATACCGCTTGAACTGCTTCTTCTGGGTATAAATTCTATACCTTGGAAATGTCTACCTGTGCAAAATGTAAGCAACCCTTACCTCCTGATGGATTGTACGTCACTTGCCACGGGTGTGGTGGCTGCTTTCATCATGATTGCTCCCTAAAATTTAGTACGTACAAAGCGATGGACAAAAACAAAAAAAAGTCCTGGAGATGTGAGCAATGTAGGACAGGGAAGGTCGGATCAGGATGGAACCAGTACCGGGATGCGTCTGGAGGGGAGGACCGAGGTCACACTGGGGATCCCACCCTTATTCAGGAAATAAGGGAATTAAATAATCTAATGAGAAATATGAAAATAGATTTAGATGTGAACACAAAAAAGGTTGAAGAAAATACGAATAGCCAAATATTTATATCAAAACAGTATGATGACATTATAAAGAAACAGGAGGAAACATGTGATCAATTAAAGAACATGGAAAAAGAAATCTTGGATCTCAAGATGGCCATTCTTGAGAAAGATAGAGTAATAGAGGAAATGTCTGAGCGACTACAGGAATTGGAGCAACAGGCAAAGAAGAATGAGATTGAGATCTTGGGATTGGCTGATCAACCGAACGAAAACTTAAAGATTATTGGTAAAAAAATCGCTGATGAACTGGATATAGTGATTCATGACCACGACATAGAGTCATGTTATAGGATGGTGCCAAAACCTCACCAGAAAGGTAAAATAATGCCGGTTATAATGAAATTTAAAACTGAAGAAAAAAGAAATGAATTCCTTAGTAAGAGAAAGGTAATTCTTACAAATGCGATGATTGTTGATGAGAAACTAACAGGGAGAATTATACTTCTCGAGAGTTTATGCCATAATTTGAAAAAATTATTATGGGAAGCTAAACAGAAAGTTAAAGAACAGAATTGGAAATTTTTATGGCTAAAAAATGGGAGAATTCTTGCTAGAAAGGTTGAAACTAGTAGAGTAATAAACATTACTCGTCTTAGTGACCTTAGCAAAATAAACTAAAGGATCCCTATATACTTATTCACAACTTCATACACTTTACGTACTCCTATGGATATTCTTAGTGATATTGATTTCATTATTGATGGTAGTCAGCAGGGTGAGTTTACTCCCTCGCTTGATGGATACTTTAGCTTACAAACAGACAATAATTTCAACTTAATTCATTTAAATATTAGATCAATTAAATCTCATTTTGAGGAATTTCTTATATACATAAGTCACTGTTTAAATAAGTTAGACGTGATTATACTCACAGAAATTAATATAACCGAAGAGAAGATTGATCAGTTCTTGGGTTTACAAATATTCCTTGTTTTACAATGTTCTATAAGTGTCGTAAATCAAAAAAGGGTGGTGGGGTCTTGGTGTTTGTTAAGTCGGACTATTCTACTGAACTCCTTAATTTCGAGTTAAATGGTGCGGAAGTACTACCCCTAAACATTGTGATGGGTGATATAAAAAGAACTCTGGTAGCGATTTACAGACCTCCTAATACAAATCCTACTGAGTTTATTATGGATTTGGACCGTAGATTGGCACAATTTAATTGTAATAATATGGTGTTTGTGGGAGACGTGAATATAGATCTGCAAATTGATTCCCGGTTAACTCAACTGTATGAAAATACTCTAGCATCGCATGGACTTATTAAAATGATATTTTTACCTACTCGGGAGGAATTCCGTGAGTCCGTATTACATAGTTCATGTGTCGATCATGTGTTTGCCGGGGGTCCTCGCGATTTGATGCAGGCCGGTGTCATACCTATAAAAATTTCGGACCACTACTTACTGGTGTTCTCATCGCGCTGTTTGAAAGGGTTGATGTGTGCGCGTCAAGTGCCGCCCCAAAGATTGGATCATCGTGTTTTCGGGCCTATCCTGGTTGAGCAAATGCAGAAAAATTTCCTTGTGTATCAACGATGTTGATTGTTTATATAATAATATTCGTGATATTGTTGCTAAAGCAAGGGATGCGGCGGTTACTACCATTAATCCAGTATCATGTCAAAGAAAAATTCCAAGGAAACCTTGGATCACCAATAGCATCCTGATGAAAATGAATGAGAGAGATAAATGTTTTAGAAACTGGAAACATTGCCGGGGAAATACTCTTGTTAAAAATCTCTTACGGAAGAAGTACAACTCATTGCGAAATCAGGTTACGGGATCTATTTTGCGTGCTAAAAAACTCTACTATGACAAAATATTTAATGAATGTAAGGGAAATATGAAAGAAACCTGGAAAAATATAAATTATGCACTTAATAGAGGAAATAAAAACAACATCAATACATGTTTGACTAAAAATTTTAAACTCCCTGAAACAGACATCGCTAATGGATTCCGTAGGTCTTTTGATGATATAATGGGTTCAACTGCGCATTTATGTAGCCTTGTTACATTTGAGAGTGAAGTGCCTCCTCAACCACAATCGATGGTACTCCTACAAGCTACAGTTGAAGACTTACGTGTTATTGTCAGTAAGATGAGTAAAAACAAGGGACCTGGAGTAGATGATATTGACTTCCAAATGTTATTAAATTATTGGACTGTTTTTGAGGAACCGATTTTAAAACTACTAAACCTATCACTAACTCAGGAAAAATTGCCATCCAGTTTGAAAATATCGCTTGTGAGACCTGTATACAAGAAGGGGAAAAAAGATGATTTCAATAACTACCGACCGATCTCGATACTACCCACCATAGAGAAGATAATTGAGAAGTATGTATCGGATAGGCTTTTGAATTATTTGAAAAAATTCAACATACTTGATCGTTATCAATATGGCTTTCAACCTAAAAAAGGCACAAGTGACCTTTTGGAAGACTTTGTGGATCTTATAAATGCTGGACTTGATGTGGGATTGTACGCCGCATGTATCTTCGTTGACTTTTCTAAAGCCTTCGATTGCCTAGATCACCATAAATTGTTACAAATATTGTATAGTGTTGGAGTACGTGGGTCTCCACTACGATGGTTTGAGAATTACCTGAAAGACAGGCGCTTTATAGTTAAAGTGGGTAAAAGTTTAAGTTCTGCATGTGATGTGCGTATGGGTGTTCCGCAGGGCAGCATATTGGCCCTATTTATACCTGCTCTATGTAAACGATATTAGACAATGTTTGGAAAATCTAAATATATGTTATTTGCAGATGATACTTTAATTATCTCACAACATAAAGATCTTGAAATTGCCATATCAAACTTAAACCAAGACTTTTATCGGTTTCAACGATGGTGCCATGACAAGTCGCTAGTAATAAATAAAGACAAAACAAAATTAATGATAATATCATCGCCTCATGTGCCCCGAATATGTGTTAGTGGAGTGACTTACCATAATGTTGACTGTTTGCATAAAAGGAATCTGGATGCTTGCGAGTGTGAGAACTACCTAACCAGAACAGATGTCCATACTTACCTTGGAGTTGTAGTCGATGATAAATTCTTGTGGAGAAATCATACTTTACATGTTGTCAAGAGACTAAGAGTAATTGCCTGCCAATTTTACTATATATCTAATTTCTTACCACAAGGACACTATATATAATATATTCAGCGCTTGTAGAGTCCATAATAAGATATGGATTTGGCGTGGGGTTCTGCGTCCGCGGGTATATTCATCTCATACAGGATCTACAAAACAGAATCCTTAAATATATTTACAAGACTAGAAATATTGAAGAAATTATAGGAGAACGGCATACTATCAGTCCGCAAAATATTTATCTATAACACAGTTGTCAGGCATTATTTTGACACGGACCGGCGGATCCCGTTAGGCCACTTCTACGGGACTCGACAGACCACAACCGGATTGTGCCGAATACCGATTTCAATTAATAAATATGGAGATAGAACATTAAGGAAGCTAATTCCCACTTTTTTTAACTTATTACCTGAAGAACTAAAAGCTATTCAATCATTTAATGTTTTAAAAAGTGAGTTAAAAAAATGGTTAATTTTTAATTTAGACATTCCATTTTCAAGAATTCATTAATTATGTTGTTTCTTTCTTTGTTAGCAAGTTTTACGTAGATTATCAAAACTCCGTATGCATATATTACTGTATATTTAACCCATATGTAAGAAAACATCGCTGCTTTGTTTTTCCTAATATGTACGATCCCTATATCCTACAATCATATGTTTAAGTTCAATGTCTGGTTGTTTACATTGTTTTTCTATTCAGTTCTTCATTCTTGCGGTATTGTGCTTTAATACTAAAATTTAAACTGTCATTTAATTAGACTGTATAAATTAGCTAATTTTTTTTAAATAACTTTTATTTCATTATTGTAGTTATATATACATATGTATTCTATTTAATCTCCAAATCTACTATCTTTTGATACACCCGTGGAACATATGTTGCTATGGAAAGAAAAGATCGATGTTTGATTTCAGTCGTGTATTTTTGTGCCCATATTATAAATTTATATTACTTAGCGCATATGAAGGAAAGCGTCGATCTTGATTTTCGAATTTTCGAATTATTATTTATCTTTTTAGAAGAATTTCTATGTATTATTATCACTTGTATTTGATTTTCTGTATAGCCTGATGTATATTAATTTTTAATTTTTATTTTGGTTTCGCTCAATAACATATAAAATCCACTGACAAGACTTATGTCTTAGTGGAATAACCTTCTGTTTAAAATTATCGTCATAACTTGTGGCCTATTATCTTGTTTTATTTACTTATTTATATATTAATGATAATGGACGGTAGTGAAGAATGACTTATTGTCTTATTTTATGTACATTGTAATTGTATTTGATTTATATTCTGATTTGTTCTGCTGAACGGCTACTGTTTGGCCGGTTTCTGATGGACCACTTGTCCGGATCGCTTGCGCCGGCTACGTCCTATTAAAAAAAAAAAAAAAAAAAAAATTATTATTATTATTATTATTATTATTATTATTATTATTATTATTATTATTATTATTATAGATAGAATAGATAGAGAGGATAGAACGGAACTCCAGACGGAAATTGGTGAGCTCTCCCCGGATACTATTATACAAAAAATAGTTGAACGGGAGAGCTATTGGAGTAGCTGGTCGCGGTACGTCCACCACGTGCTGCGTATCAAGAAGGGCGACTTAGATCGCATAACTGTGATATGAATAGGTGGTATTTATTATATGTGTTTATTTATTAATTAATTTATATATTTACTCGTTGTGTATGTCGGTTCCCTTTTGAACCATTAAGTGGTGTGTTTGTCGGTTCCCTTTTGAACCATACGTTGGTGTGTGGCCTCTATACAGCCAAATTAACAGACCCAGCCCGAAGTTATGTGCTAAACGGTCCCGGGCTGGTGTCTAGGAGACGGGGGGTGTTTTTAGCTGGTAGTCTTCTTTTGAAGGAGTCCAGCACTTCGTGCGTAAATGCATTTTCACCGCCCACGAAAAAAAAAAAAAATTATTATTATTATTATTATTATTATTGTTATTATTATTATTATTAATAGCGTAACATGTATTCATCGGGGAAAGAGGGTTAATTATTTTCTTGAAATGACAATATTTTTTTTCTTTTACTTGGAGGACAGGGAGAATTATGGATGACTAAATAATGAAATAATGCTTTTAACGTCGGGCGAGGGATGGTAAATGTTGTAAACAAATAAATATGTTTTTCTCAACGCAGGTGTCATGGAAGAATTAAAAACGTTTCAAAACAAGAAATTGTTTTTTCTTTAATTTTTTTAATCTATTAAATTACTTTTTAATACCGGAGTGGGTGGGATTACAACAGCTTTACATGATTAATTAATTCTTTTTTAACATCGAAGCAGGGAACGGGGATGCGTTTTACTTAATTAATCCAATCTTTTCTAATCACTGCAGTAAAAGAAGAATTGCCCTGCACTAATTTGTACTGGCTAGTTGATCGAAATAGTGCTCTGGGATCATTTTTAGCTTGCCAGAAACTGCTTGTCTTTTTGCGGCCAGAGGCTTGCATTCACATAAAATATAGTAAGCGTTTTCTGCCATCCCATTACACAGTCTGCAGTTGTTACCTTTAGTGTTGACCCCAATTTTTTGTAGATATCCTTTCAGTGCGCAGTGCCCTGCAAAGGGACCTGTTACGATGCGATAATGATTCCTACCAAGCTACAGTTCTTTAGTCTATTTTCTTTAATGATCCCTTGATAAAGATCTTCCAATGAATTTGCTTGGTTTCTGTATCCCAATTTTTCTTTTACCCAACCTCCTACCTGCTCTCGTGTTGTTTTAGACCACTCCTAAAACAAGTTCTGGGCCTGTACATGAAATATATGATCCCTTCCTTGTGAATTTACCAGCTTTTTTCGTTTCCTTCGATTGCCGAATGCCTAGGCACCCACAGCAAAGCGACTTTATTGCGATCGGTCAGACTATTCAGAAAAGAGAAAGAAGAAGAAGATGAGAGAAGTTCTGGAATACATTCCCAAGCCAGTTTTGATTGTACTTTGGAGTTCACTAGTGTCCTCAGTATCACCTAGCTGTCTGTCTCCAATTTTAATTTGGTTGTATTTGAGAATTACGTATTTGGTGAAATTAGAAATGTAGAGTTTAGAAATTGTCCAACTTCGTGAAAATTTTATACATCATTTACGACCCAGCAGCCAAGCACATTTTTAAATTGTGTAGGTCTAAGTTTATCATGTTTTCACACATATCTTCCTCATGGCATTGCAGGCCGAAATAACGACACTTCTATCGCGTGAAATTTCATGGAGACGGTAAATTTCATATTTTGAGTTATTATTTGCGGGTTTGATGCGAGCAATTTTTGTATGAGTTTCGTTATTTAATCGACCAATTCTTTCTGCGTACAAACTTTTGTAGCGACTTCAAGATAAGCACAGAAAACGGAAAGATACGCACAATAAATAAAAAATAGGATAAACAATATTTTAATCTTACATATAATCTTAGAAAAGATATGGCAATAATGACTTACATGTTAAAAAATATTAACTCAGAGAAGCAGCTCTAACCCTTAAACTAATTTTCCCGCAAAAGTGATTTTAAATTACAAAAAAACTCATACATCAACAATCCACATTTGTCGTGTCGATCTTGAGATATAGACGTCATTATCAAAGATATATAAGCGGTAATGTAGTGAGAATGCAATATGCAAATGACCTGGCATTAGTGGTGGGCGCGGACAATGATGACTTGCTTATGAAGAATGGGAATGAGTCCTCGCACAGATCTATGACTGGATCAGGAGACATAAGGTGACTCTTGCACCGAAAAATACGGAGGCATTGATGATTAAAGGGGGCCACAGAAGAGATTAATCCTTTTTCAATTGGAGGGTGTGAGAATATTACCGGAAAGAACAGTGGTGTACCTAGGAATCACTATGGATGATAAACTGAAATTTGGACAACATGTGGGGGCAGTTATTATCAACACCCAGGAGATCCTTGCTAAGCTGACAAGACTGATGACGAATATAGGAGCACCGAGCAGTTTAAAGTGCATTCTGTTATGAACAACATTATTTTATATGGAGCTCCGGTATGGGACAAGATCGCTGATATTAAAAAATACAATCAGTAGCTGGAACGGCTGCAGGTAAATACGTTCCTCTGTATGGCATCAGCATATGGCGGTATTCGGAAAAGCCTTCCAGGTTAAAACACCAGCGAAATGCCGAGGCATCCATACAATGACCTCTGAGATAATGAAGCAAAAGAAAAAGGAATAAGAGTGCCATAGGGACCACACCTGACGATATATTACACAACGGTTCCGGCTGCATCTGTGGCTCTGGGGGTTTTAGTGGATATACAGTATATTGCACCAATCATGCTGGAGCCCCATACTCAGTCCGTAATGGATTAGAAAAGAAATAATGACAATCAGAAATGATCTTTTGTATATTCGGGAAAAACTATAAGCGCTCGACAACCAATCCGGATCTTATTTGACCAGGAGACATACTAATAGCTCTCACTTGATATTACCTAATCTAAATCTTTGGGGCGCTTTCTACACCATCCTTCCAACGCTTTGTTATCCGAATGGGTGTTCAAAGATTTTTTTTTTACAAGCAATCCCCACATGTTAAATTGTATTATTTATACGACTTTTCCAAGGATAGGCTTTATTCACAACGGAGCCACTTAGGAAACAAAGCGTTATTGTCATAATCTAAGTGTAACAAGTGCTCATAGCACCGCTGCGGCAATAATTAAGGGTTTATTTCTCCCTCGTTGAAAATTGACCGTACGGCCGTGGCTGTCTTCAATATTTGCTCGCATACTGAAACCCCCATGCGATCCGGCATCATGTCTAGCGCTGCAATATTTTGTATATATTTATCTCCATACATACCAGAACTTACAACCAAAAACGGTTCAACCGCGCACTATACGCCCTGGACAAAATTCCAGTTTTCGTAATAAACCCTTAAATAAACAGGGCGCAAGCTGTATCAATTCCAGCCACGACCGCGCGCACCGCCTGGCGGTGGCGTGTTGAATTAATTAAACTAAAAGTTTTATTTAGTTAGATAAATGAGAGCTTCCTCAAGAGCTTTCGCTTTTGTGTGTATCTTCCGCGGGATAATATTTACTTTTCCAGGGGGGGGAAAAGTTAAATGATTACAGTGTTAATGCGTAGGCGACATGAAGAGAAGATGAAATTACCCTTGTTATAATTTTAAACGTTTTCCGAAAAGGGAATGCGTGTCGGGCGCGTGAGTCTGGTGTGCTTGTTTTCCATTTAAATACATTGTTTTAAGTTGTACCCTTTCAAAAGTTGCCAACTAAACTGGATTAAACCTGCGGCCAAAAAGTTGGTAAAATATAGGCTTAAAAGTATGTGGTGGGTCTATTTGGAACTTGTTTTCTTTGCGTTCCAAAAGTTTAACATAATTAACCTCAATTCTAAAGCTACACAGTAGAAAATATTCTGTTAAAATCAATAAACAGAAACATTTTTTTTTGCTTCAGAACGTTCACAAAAAAAGAATTCGTTATCTAAACTTCTGTTGGAAGGTTTTAGAGATTTAATTACAATATGAGAAACAGATTCCTAAAACTGAATAAAATTGTAAAATTTGTTTCCTACAAATATTGTTAGCAATATTTTATAGTACTTTAAGAGGTCCAAAAATGGAAATTGTACAAGCAGGGACCAAGGAGGATGGTCTAAATGTCAGTCCCTCTATAACAACTACAATAGTATTCACGAGCAAAAGAAATTTAGATGGTCTTGGACCCCTAAAACTACAAAAGTGAAGAAACAAAGCTGTCAGAGGAAGTCATGGTGTCATCTTAGACTACAAGCTTATTTGGAATCGAAAGCTTCAGAGGATTAAAACCAGGGCGAAGACAACACTTATGTTGGTTAGAAGAGCTCATAAAAAAAAAATGGGGTTAAGACATGACATGATATACTGAACATACACCTCAGCGGCTAGACCTATAATAACTTCTGCATCTTTGGTATGGTGGACAAGGGTGCAGCAGCAAACTGCTATAACTGAACTCAGCAAGATGCAGAGGCTTGCATGTTTAGGAATAACAGGAGGTGTGAGGACTACACCTGCAGCAGTAATGGAATGCTTCCTAGACCTCCCTCCTATCCATTTGATGATAGTAGGCTAGACAAGGATGGGGCATCTCAGATCGCAAGAACTACCAAATGCTAGATATGCAGGATTGGGATACAACGATGGAATGCAATCTTTTGGGAATAACATCAGACCACGTGATTTCGCCATACGTTTTCAACAAAAATTTCAAGGTGGAAATCACGGATCGGATAATCTGGAATCAATCCTACTACAGCGTCAAGTTCGGAGCTAATTGATCTGGTATACAGATCAAAAATCTAAAACGAGGCTGGAGCTGAATTTTTGATAAATGCACTTTGCTGTGCACATTTACATATATTAAAAATTTTTACGTAACAACTAAATCTTCCTTTCTACGTAAAAGGGGAATACATTTTTCCACTCAAATTCATAATAAAGCGGTTTCATACTGACATAATGAATATACCTGTGGTGCTCTTTTCAAAAAATTCAGCACCATTCAACACCATTACTCTATGAAGCAGAAAAGAAAATCACGTTACTCCAACAACCGCAGTTGTTTAGTATGTAAATTAAATCCATCTGATACAACGTGAAACAAAGAAAAGTACCGTGACTGAATACTTCTACCAAGTTCCCCTTCCGCTGTTCCAAACCGCAACGAGCATCATCCATCCCGCTGCCGGGTGTTCTCTTAAGTCCCCAAGATTTAGTAGCGTCGTGAAATTTGAATTTCAAAAATTATACGGCTGAAACGCGTAGGAAGACAGTTCACTTATCTTCTGTGCCGATGAAGTTGACAATCGGGGGAGATATTAAAAATGTATTCTCTCAAAGGAAGGGGGCACCTCTGCCTCGACGCACGGCTTGAGCCCTAGGGCAGACGTTCCCCGCTATGTTCAAACGCATTAGTTATTAATAAGATTCATTGTTTCTCCAATGAAGCTGGAAAAAGAAGCTAATTTTAAAATTGATCTTTTTAGCTTCGGGCAAGGTTGGAAATTATGTCTGGATTTAATTGAAGTTATTTATGCTGGAATTACACTCCGGATTGTTTCTTTTTATAAGTTTCCCTTAATCCTGCTCTAAAAATAGCAATATTTTCAACGACGAAAATAACATCAGCTCGTGCCTACAGCTATTGTCAATATCATACGGATATATGCTTACCGTTATCTGCGAAAATGCTATCATAACAAGTTAATAATTAATGAGCATGAACTGTCTGTGTAATTTACAAATATTTAATGAAAAGTACCTCATGAGCCTTCATTTGATTTCGTATTGCTGCATTAACTTTAAATAGAAAAATTAAAGCAGGCAATTTTCCAATCACGTCCGCTTCCTAATTATGCATTTCTTTGTGGGAGCTGTCTGAACTGAAGTTTCCGAAAACGCTACAGGCTTTTGGCTTTGCTCTCCCATTTCTTTTGCCTTGCACTAATCTGTATACATCTTTGGCTCATTGATTGGAGTAATTCTCTGGGTTCATGTTTAGCTTGCCAAAAATAGTCTTTTTGCGTCTAAACCCTGGTATTCACACAGAATGTGGTAAGTCATCAAATGGCTAGTCTGCAATTGGTGTTTCCAATGTTGATCCAATTTTTCTGCAGGTGTCCTTTCCGTGCGCAGTGCTCCTTACAGAGCTTTACAAACCTGGTACAATGCGAAGGTGATTCCTACTACGCTGCAGTAGTTCTTGGATCTTCTTCTTTTATGGTCCCTTAAAAAAAATCTTTCCACTTTCTTTTCCTGCTTGTTTTGTCCCAGTGTTCTTTGCATTTTTATTTTACCCAACTTCCTACCAATTCTCATGCTGTGCTTTTGGGCATTCCTGGAACAGATTCTGAGCTTACATATGAAGCCGATGATCCCTTTAACTATGCCTTAAGAAATAGTATCTTAGATTCTCCATCATATATTTCTCTGACCTTAAATTTGAAGCGAAGAAGATTTATTATCATTTGTTCATTTATTTTTTCCTTTAGTTCTTAGCTTTTCTCTGCTAAATGAGCTTTTTTCAGAATTTGAGCTAATTGCTTGTATGCGCTGTATAATTAATTTTATTACTAGTTCTTTTAAGTGAGTTCTAATTAGATTACGATCAAGCTAGATATTCTAGAAATTTCCCTAGCATCTTCCATGCATTTTTGATTTAATTAAAGCTTATCTTACTTATTTTCACATACAACAATAGAGTAACAGCAAAATTATTTTTTTCATCCACAACGGTTGTCGATATCTCCAAGGATTTCTGGAATTTTGGAAAAAATTGTT
This sequence comes from Protaetia brevitarsis, assembly GCA_004143645.1. Classification (NCBI taxonomy): domain Eukaryota; kingdom Metazoa; phylum Arthropoda; class Insecta; order Coleoptera; family Scarabaeidae; genus Protaetia; species Protaetia brevitarsis. The sequence goes on along the minus strand of RXPK01001951.1, from coordinate 28,944 downwards.
CAAAAAATAAATTTCGTTGTTTTCCATCGCTAAATCTAAAACTTGAAGGTGAGCAACAGCACTAATTTTATCCCACTATCACACAAAATGTTCGCTTAGTAACCCAAAATGAAATCAAGCAGAGTTTAGCTATCGTTGTTTCGAATTTATCTTAAAAAAATAATGATTTGTATGCTGCTCTTTGTTAGTTTGGCATTAAAAAATCTGTTTCTAGCGGTTATAAATCGCCGAAACTCCAATTATACATTATCTAACATGTTTTTTGACGCGAATTCCATATCTTCCTACGTCATCCAGTTATCTATTACTATTTCGGAGGTATCCTCCAGTTTGAAGATATTTCTTAAATTTTGATCAAAAATTTTAGTAATGGTCCACAAAAAAATTCGAACAACCCTAATGCATTATACACCAAAAGAAGAAATGTCTTTCGATGAGAAATCAAATGGCGCCAAATATCTTCAACATTATTGAAGTATTTAGGTTTAACGTTTTGAAACTGAATCGACGCTAGGATATTACGATAAAAATTACTAGAAGCATTTTAGACTAAGAACTGAACTAAATGGTTCTACATCAGTTATTGGAATATATGAGTTAAAGACTTTGAAATTGAAATCAGCGCTACAGCTTTCTAATACGGTCTACCAGAAGTGTCTGTACGTGGAAATGAATCTGGGAAAGGCATAGGATATCTTTAATCGGGATATTCCAGATTAAGGTTTAGAATTTAAAAGCTTTTAAGCAATTAAAGTTGACGCTAAAGAGATCTAATGTGGCTTAGAAGAAGCATATTTGCGCGGACGATTAGATGCTGGAAAGCAATCGACGATATCTGTAACTATTTTCCAGATATCTAGGAAAGTGGTAAACATCGTCAAATGGCTTTAATTGTATTTTCCAATACGTTCATTTTGCCGCAGCAAACCTATTGGAGTAAAGTAAAATCTTCTAGTTCTGGAGTTATCTAAAAAAATGGTAGTTCTCTGGCATCTATCTTAATGAGAATGCTAAAGAATGATGAAGGCTACCCTATCCGTGGTTTAATGCCATGGTCTGACCATTGTTTCCACCTAACACAACAGTGTAAAGGCTAGTTATAATCTATCTGCTTTTATTACAGTAACCACTCCAGTATATAACGTCCTGCAATTAACTGCATAGATCTTTAGCAAGGAATTGTTCTTTTCCTTTTTTTTGTGGAAGCCGTGTGACACGAAAACCCTTGGTATAGCTCCTTGCTTTTTAGATTTAACTTCCCATTTCTTTTACCCGTTAAATCAAACAAGCCGTATCTATATCCTCGTAGCCTATACTAATCTGAATAAATTTGGTTGGTTGTTCGAAGATATTCCACAGGGTTCATTATTGGCTTGCCAAAAATTGCTTCTTTTCGCGGCCAGGTCCTCCACCTGCACATGATGTAGTATGTGGTCTCTGTCATCTTTTCGGATAATCTGCAGTGTGAATATCTAGTGTTGATCCAAATTCTCGCTAGGTGTCGCTTTGATGGTTAATATTCCGCAAGGAGACCTACTAATGTGCAAAGATGTTTTCTACTAAGTTTCAGTAGCTTCCAGCTTTCACTTTTAATGTTGTCTTTTAATAAGGTTCTCTACACGAATTTACTTGGTAGCGTTCTAGATGAGCGTATGATGTACACTATTCAACCAGCAAGGGGAAACAGGAACAGCAAAGGCTGGTATCACTGACAGCAATCAACCCAATAACAGATCTGTCGGAAAAATGTTTACCAGACAGGCTACTGAAGCTATTTAAAAGGCCGCGGTGTTGAGGGCGTGAAGAAATGATTTGATTCATACCTCGTGACGAAATCAAATCAAATTCAGTGTTCTTTGTGTTACTCCTTGACTCAAGCTCTTCCCTCTCGGCGTGATAAGTTTTTGACCATTTCTAGGACCAGCATGGTATGGTCCTTTGGTTCGACTTTGTCTTGATCAACTATTTGCTAGCTCTTGTAAATTGGATAACATAGATGTTGGGTTGTCTCCGTTTGTTTTTAGGTTGTCTGCAGTCGAGGTATTCATTAAATGTTTATACTTACTGTGGGTGTTTCTTTGTCAGCGCATATCTCGACTCCACCTGCTTGCACCTGGGTGTTTTATCAATATCCTTTGTACTTTTTCTCATCCAATCTTCTAAACGGATACTCCTATTGCTTATTTCCAAAGTTAGTTTCAGTTCGCAAAAACAAATAGCAATTGCGCGTGCGAAAATTAATAATTAACGAGGTTACCATATTGAATGAATTCCCACGTAAATACAAGTGCCACGCATGTTGAAAATCGAAATAAATTTAGGAACCAAGCGTGCCCTAAGGGGAGATAAATATTTAACAAATTCCTAATTAGCTAGCTCCAACGACGCCGCGACGCCAATTACACGGTTCAATGTATGTACGCCTTCCCTTCGGTCTCTGATTACAGTTATTATTACCATTATTAGTACAAACCCCATGCGAGGATAAAATTACTACTAGCTATTACTAGGGAGACGTCGGTCTAGGCAATTAAGTATATAAAACTCGACGCGATATACATAATAAGGGCGAGGTAGCGTAGTTTGCCCGCACAGTTTCAAGCGACGTCTACCGTTGTTGTAGCGAATTCCGATTGGCGCCTCCCTTTTCAACATTATACAGACACGAGGAAAACTGTCAGGATTTTGAACAAGTGACCGCAAGGGCGACATCTGGCGTCCTATTATGAAGTTACTGTCCGGTTCGTCCAGCTGCAGGTTCCCCTTCCACGACTCGAGGAAATTGTATTCGCAGGGAGTAGGGACCCTGCTTCGGTGGATATTATTCCATTCCGAAAATATTCCGAACATCGTAACTAACATACCGAATCCAGTGTTCCGCCCAAGCCGCTGTTGCTTTGTTTTCCTCGCACGCTCAAACTGGTGGACGTTCAATCTAAGCGCTGATGATATTGCCTTTTTAAGCCGGAATTAATAATTCTCCGCCGGGAGGTCATTAGAAAGAGCTTATCGCTATACGAAGTTGGTCGATATACCTCTGCCTTTCCAACATTCGCATGCCGTGACTGAAACTGTATTTTTTTTATTCATGTCTTCGTGACAACATGTTTACATCGAGCTCCGCCTGGTGTTGACATACCAATCGTTAACGCAATTGAAATTGGCAACATATTTTTAGAATATACCTAGTCTGATACCTAGATCGTTTCGGGAGTCGCTCACATATTCAAGTAGTCTGCTGTAGTATAATAAACTGTAAAAAAAAATTAAATTCCGTTGTGTTTTTATGAATCATAACCAAATGTAATAGAATCATAGTGCAATTATTAATTTCACAGTTTTATCGCCTTAAAATTATCGAAATTTAATTATTTGTCAAGAGAAAAGAGCAGTGCAAGTGAAAACTTTGAATAGACAAGAATAATACTACCAGAAAGCGTTTAGACCATTGCGCATTCGCGAACTTTCACGTTGATAGCAATCGCCATTTTGATGCATGCCGTGTCAAACAGATCAACTGTTGCTGGAGTATTTTGTTTTGGGAGATTTATAAATGTTATGTTATTTTTAAGGTTATTCTTGCGTTCTTGCAGTTATAACTGTAACATTATATATTTACTGTATTATTTGGGCTAAAGTTTTGTAGTAAGTAATACATTATTAATGTGAAGTTACCTAACTTATTGAATAATGTGTGTGAAGGGAACATTTAGTGAGGTTTGTGGTGTTATTATTTTGAATCTATAGATGTGAATTAGCGTTTATGTTGTAGAATATCTTGCTGTGTACCTGAAAGTAAAAGCATTTGTAGATTATTGTCCCCTAGTAGTGATACCTTCAGTAAGAGGCAACTTAATCTAGCTGTTATGGGTATGTGGTGCAATTGAAAGAATAAAGGTATTTCTACATTGTTGACACAAAACATAGGTGCGATATCCATTTTATTTCAGGTGGATTATTAGTACCAGCTGATCCGAGAGATTAAGAATGTCGGCAATTTCATATTTCAGCATGTCGCAGACATACCCTTAAAGAACATCTGATCTTATTAACACAAGCGATTGAGTGAAAACGTAACGCGAAAACTGCAAAGCGAATTAACAAGAAACGAACTTATATTGTTTAGGCACCAATAAAGAAACATCATATAACATAGGATTAAAGGATTGAATAGAACTAATTTCCTTATTTTTTTCTAGTACCATATTTCAATATCACCAATTCAGAACTTACAACAACATAATATATAACATAGCGTTTATGTCACCCCAAAAATATTAAATGATCTAAAAACTTCAATTTGCGAGTATTAGCCCTGTTTTTTTAGTCTATTCGTTTGAATTAAATATCGATATAATGCCTTTTCACCTATAAAAAATATGATTTCCTTTATGTATGTAGTATAATAATAATCACAATTGCAAATCAAAGTGTAAGCATTTTACCTACTTTTTATTTTAAAATATTACCGTAACGTCCTTGTTTTATGTTTAAATTGCTTCATTACCGCCTCGTCATACATCAAAATGGCGGCCCTCAAGAGATTCGAACACTGCGCATGCTTAAGCTCTATCATTTATCCTTGTCTATAAATTTTTTCATCATTCAAATCTCGAGCGAAAACACAAACAAATAACTACATTTTAACAAAGAAGAATTAATTTATATTTTATTGTATTTAAAATCAATGGCATCGTTTAGAAAATACTTAAAATTAAGTTAAAAAATGTAATAAAATATTTAATTGTAAGAAGTAATGCCATCTATATTAAAAATTGTCAATTGTGTACACCACGTACCTAGTAAAGCTGTCGAAACATGACTATTTCAAGAAATTTTGTTTTGAATAATCTAGCATATACGTTCAGTAGCAGAGGTCTGCGTTAAAAATAAGATTATTTTTTCCTCATAATATTTTTGAACCATTTTGGTTCAATTGAGATCTAATGAATTCGTGTTTGAATTTTGTGAAAACTTATTCAAACTCCTCACAAACTCTCAAACAGGCGAAGCAATATGAATATCATAAAATAGTAACCTTTGAAATTCAGTACTTTCCAAAATCAATTAGTTTTAGCAGTTTCCATTGCCCAAACATTGTGGTTTAAGACAAACCACTAAATTCTACAAGTTCTAATTTAGCAAAAAAAAAAAATGACTAAAAAAGATACTATAATTCCACTAATAAAAAAAGTTATGGGTTGAACTCTTAAAAAAAAATAACATTTTGTATTCTATTAATTCTGCAGATCCAAAAACAATAAATTTAGAAATTTCATTAAATTTAAGATAAGTTAAAATAAACAGAAAAACGAAATTAAAATCAATTAGTCAAGTTAAGAACTTCTTTAAGACTAAAGTCCCACTATATATTTGTTGCCGAGGAGTTGTTCAACGACTTTCAATCACTGAGCAAAAAAAAATGCCATTAATAACAAAGCAAAAATAAAAAGTAATCAAGTTGCTGTTGTTGATGTTATTTATCTACAGAATAGATTGGTCTTATTTTACAAAAAAAAATGATAATTTACTCCATAAACCACGATATTACATAATTTGTACCAAGTGATAAATAATCACACGTCGGCAATCTGGAATCTTACTAAGTATATATTCTGTAAATTAGGATACAAGATAATTTCTTTTTAAGATTATCATCTCTGAAACGCATTCGCTCATCTAATAACTATTTCTTAACGGGGTAATTGCTAGGCTGTTTTCATGCCGCGGCAATTGTAACTGTTACTAATCTTATAACAACTTGACCTAACCTTCGCCACCTACGTGGCATTAAAGTGTTCGTCATATCCTTGCATAGATGTATAGAGAGTGGCATGAATCATTCCTCTACAATATCAACTATCCTTAAACATTAAAACAAATAAATTATTTGTTTATATACTTACACGTAATATTGGCAACTTTTAGTAATTATTACTTTTCTTATTGTCTTTAGTCTTTAATAATTTTTTGTTAGGATAAATACATTCAATCTTGGGGACTGGTTTTTTTTTTGGAGAGTGCCGCGAAAAGAATCATGTGCAGAATATTTAGAGAAGAAACTACTAGACGTTACTAATCCGCAGGAGCAGATAAGATCAAACCAATATTTTGAACAGATATGTCGTAAAATGGCTACGAAAAATTTGAGAATTACCCCAATAGAGACGAAATCATATGTGCACTGCTTCTTAACCTACCATCAGTTGAAGACAAATTTAGGAAGTTCGTTTGATATGTTATATTGGAAGTAAATCCACACTTAAAAGGGTTAGTTTTGTGCCTTATTATTATATACTTGTTATTCAAATTCATGCGTTATTCTTTGAGTAACCATACGAGAATGTCGCTGTTCGAATAGTCGTTTCTAATTAATATTGCGTTGTACAAAAGTGTAATTACGATGACATACATATAGCACTTATATGTAGTCAGCCAATAATCCCATTCAGAGCCATCTACAAACATTTAAAGACAGGACTAGTCTGTTTAACAAAAAGTTACTCATATCTCAAAATCTATTAAAGATATGTATAGGGAATGCTGATATAAAATAATAGGGGATTAAACAATTGAGTTTTCTGCATTTGAAGGTATGTCACTTTGTTCCTCACTTTTGAACACGCTGTATATTGGAATGTGAAGTATGTGTACCAGTTTTATATAGTTATATCTACATTTATAACTTACTAAATTTGGAGTCTCCAATTGCAGTATTAACCGAGATATTAATTTCTCAAAGACGTAATGATTATCACTGAAAACAAAAAAAAAGAAAATTAAATAACTTAAAAACGGCAACATGTAGCTATAGGAATAACTAACGAATACTGACGTATTTATGATCGAAGGATCCAAAAATGTAAAAAAAAATAGTTCATTCTATTTAAAATAATAAAGTTGACGTCCATTTCCGGTCAACCGGAAGTGATATTTTGGTTAAAGTATTTTACGTTTATAGTACCAATCGAACAGATAATGGTGCCAGAATCTCAAATATAAGTAAATAATAGAACATCATAAACTTTTAATAAACATTTTGCATCCTCTAATGGATCAAATAATTCGTTAAAGAATCTCATAAAGGAAGAATGCTATATCCCATTGTTAATACGAGGTGATTTGATCTGTTTGGAGCTTATTATTAAACTTTTTGCATTCGAATTATTGCCGATAAATACTTTACATACCCAAAGAAAAAAAACCTAAAACACTCCTCCCCAAAACATCAATAGGTACACCTTATTAAAGTTCTCAGACAAGCTTTTATTCTCTGAATTAAACTTGTTTCCTCACTTAATAATACTTAACTTGATAAATATTAATGGAATTTGCAAATTCTCTAAACTTCTAAAGACCAGCACAGTGGAAATCGATTCTGGGCGATGTATTTCGTACTCCTAGGACGGACGAGAGGAAGAACGAAGCGGAAAGAATAAGAAAGGGGGGGAATATGCAAATACGGTAAAATCGGAATGGTAATCCGTCGCTAATCCTTCAACCCCGCTAATTCTGCCAACTTAATCAAAACTATTAAACCAAAATTTAATTATTCCCATGCATCCATTATAAGTTTCCGTACAGATGGATAATCTTTTTGATTGAGCTCGAGGAAATCCTTGCCTTCAATTAATAAGTCTTCAATTATTGCTTAATATTAGCAGGAAGAACTTCTGCGCAGGTCTACTTGAAGCTGCTACTCAATAATTCATGCAACCAACCAAATGACATGTAATTGCAAAAATGTTTTTAAATATTAGATTCCCATTTTTTAAAAAAGAATATGTAGCAGGAATTGTATGCCAGAAAGAGTTGGTTGCCGCCCAACACCCTCTATATCTCTCTTTTCTGGATGCTTCGTCTGAAAAGTGGGAGTTCGTCTACGGTAATCGATTTTCCGTCTGACGCACTCAACATCGCTTCGGGATGTCATTTGTTTCCATATTATAACTCCGTAATAAACTTACGTCGTGTTGTTTTGTTCGGTTCGTTGCCAGAAGTTCGTATTGCGTCTCTGGTAGTGGTTTAATTAAATTCTTTTGTGTATGGAAGAATATTGTCTAGACCGCGAGATTCTTAGGCCGTATTGCGTAAAGCGCGGGGGCGAAAGCAAGCCAAGAAAAAAAAAGAAACATTGAAATGCCCCGGGAGTTATTTGGCGCAATCGCAAGGAATTATATCTCCCCTCGGTAATTCCAAAGTCACAGATTATTACTCCCGAACCGGGGATTAAATTGAAATCTAAATCTTCTTGGGTACAAAATATATGCGGTCGGCTGTATGGGGCAAATGAGATGTGAAAAATGTTATTTTTATATTAGAGAAGATATTTCGTGAAATCAAGCCAAATTCTGGTATGATTTGAAATATTATCAAATTCGTTCCAACCTAATTTACTTCAAATAGGTCTTAAATTTAAGTGAAAACGGTGTAACATCTTTTCAGCTTTCAATCAGTTTGCGGTGTGAATCGGTAATACGATAGAATTATTTAATTATGCTAATTAAATAAAATGAATATTGTTAGTATATGTATTAATTACAGTTCAATTAATACGAAATGCTAAAATAGTTGCATTATTATGAAAAGCAGTTGATGCCGTATTGTTATCTGAAGAGCTCAACCATGTTCCTTTACGAAAAGAAAAGTGACCACAGCAAGTATTGAAAACATCATTTTAACATTTGTTAACTCACTTAATATGCCGAAATGATTCTCCACAAAATCTACCTTCAGATTCCTTTGCTAATCCAAGCTTACTCAGATGTCCCTTCAGTTTACAATGACCTGAAAGGATTCCATTAACATGCGAATATTGTTCTTACTCAGATCTAATTGGATTTTCTCTGCTCCATTTTACTTTTCAGTTTCCTCAGTATTTTACTGCGACTTATCCCGGAAAAGGGTTCATGCCCTAAGAATGGTATTCCAGTCCCTTTCTTGCAATTTTTTCCAGTAATTTCGCTTCCTTCCACTCCTCCCTGACCCGAAACCCACTAAAGGATTACTTTGATCCTTTGCCTAGTTCGTTTAATTTCGCCTTGATGGTTGCTTAACTATAAGATGTAATAATAATCTCCTGCTTTTAGTAATTCCTGTCAATACTAAACTGGGCGTATCTTTCGATAGCATATATTCATATTCAGTTTCCTATGCTGTTTCAGAGCCATCAATATATCTTTTGATGCATTTCTGTTGAACCACCATCTTGCTTTGTGTTAAATTCTTTCACAAGACTGAATTTTTCTGACATGCCATGCCTGGGTATATCTCAGGTTTGATCATGTGCAAGAACTTGAAATCAACGGCAAAAATGTAAAAATGTATATTTTTAAACTTTATCATATATTAGTAAAAACTTTTATGTTAAGTTTTTGATTTATTCCAACATTACCACTAACATTGGCGTCCTCAAGGTACTGTGCTCGGGCCACTTCTGTTTATTATATTTTTAAATGATCTATTTCTAGTTAACCAAAACAATAACAAAAAAATCATTAGCTTCGCGGACGATACAAATATTTTAATCAAAGGAATAGATTTTATCTAATTAAGAGAAACAGGTTCATTACTATTACGAAACCTACAAGAATGCAACAATCAACTAATATTTAATTCAGCAAAAACAAAATGCGTACTTTTTAAAATTAATAAAAGCATGGAAACGCTAAATAATATACATTTAGATGATGAAAAAATAGAATTCGAGAAACATTGCAAGATACTAGGCCTCCTTGTGGACGATAAGCTAAAGTGGACCGAACACATAAAATTACTGTGAGAGACTCAGCAGCGCAATTTGCGGCCTCAAAATTTTAAGCTCAGTAGTCAATTTCGCGACAATGAAAATTGTGTATCATGCTACCACATGATACCACAATGCGATCCCAATATGGGGAAATTAAAACGAAATCAGTAAGATTTTTGTATTACAAAAACGGACCGTAAGGATACTGCTGAGTCTTAAGGCAAATGTTTCATTGAGAACCCTTTTTAGGAAAAATAATCTCCTGAGAGTATCCGAACTAAATATCTACGAGTGCTTGGTTTTTATATTTAAATTTAAATACCCTTTTGAAGAAAATGAGAAAAATCACGTCTATAAAACCAGATTCAAAATTGATTATAATGTACCATACTATAAATTAGCCCCAAAAGCAATAACTTACAATAGTATATAAAAAAATTAAGCATTTAACTTGCTTTATGGCCTGGAGCCATACACTGTCCAGGAATATATGAATAACACAATTTAATATGTATTAATCATATCTTTTTTGAGCGGCACTTGTTTTTTTGTTATTATGTATACACATTTTGCTCGGGGAGATTTTTCATTCTTCGGGATGATTATTCGGTAACATTTGTTTCATTCCCCTCCAACTAGAGTAAATAACGGTATCTTAATGTCAGTTACTGGTTATCCCTTTGAATTCAATATTGGCTTAACTGACAGGGAGAACAATCGAAGGGAGATTACCGATAATTTTAGTTAAAACATTCATTCTGCCTGTACGCATGAGAAACGACGGTTATTACTGAGCATCCTATAACGATTTTTATGCCACACTCTCAAGAATGTCAAGGTTACACAAAAATTTTGCTTAAAAAATATTGATATAACACCTGAATAATTTAAATCCATGCTTTGACCTGTATAATCGTCGAGATTTTCCTATAAAATTTCCTAAGAAGAATCCTGGCTAGAACACAATTCCATGCAATTGATCGATACGGGGACACCTCACTCGAAGTCCAATGTGACCCAGAGAATTACCTGCCCGCCCGCCTTTAGAGCTGCCCATAATCCCATTCTTGGTACTTTATAAAGTATATTCCACTAAAAAGAAAGATTATTAATTAGTTTTAATTCAATATTAATGAGTAAATTAGATTTTTGTAATTCATGTTCAAGATACGTTAATTTTGGGGTGAAGTTTATATGAACCGCCATTATATTTAGTTATTTTAGAAATTTTTAATATTTAAGGGTTGTCTTGAAAATCGACACTCACTAAGATGATCTGTGATACTAGTTATTTTTACACATATCGATAACGCGGATAGTAGAACATTACAGTTGTCTTACAAATTTAGTTTCTACCACTTACGGATAGATGGCTCTAATTTTCAAATTTAAGTACTCTTTAATTTTGACGTTTCTTTAACATCATTCATTTAAAGTGCCAGGCAAGTTTGAAAACGTATTTTTGTACTAAATAAATTGTTTTATATAGTATTTATGATTCCAACATACTGCTGTGGTTAGACAACCCAATTTACTGGTTATTGGTTGGTTTCCTTGCTAAAACAGCAGTTGTTCAATTTACCGAGAATTTTTCACAATTTTATTTTGGTTTGTATAAATTTAGGTTAAGAGTTAATTGGTTGATTTAATTATTTAAGTGTTGGCTTTTTTTTTAAATTATTCCATTCATTAATTTGTCTAGTGCAGATTTAATGCGGATTCTATTATATACTGTCGTATTGTTAATACGTCTGCGTTGTACGATTTTGAGAGAGGGATTATTGTAAGAAAAACAGTTGTAGAATTTTGTTATGGACTTCCTTGTTCAACTATTGGCGTGAGTAGACGTATTTTTGTGTATCTTTGTTGCCATTTTGTATTTCATTTTGATATTGTAAATTTCGCATTAATGGTCTTTTAGTTAGGAATTCATATTGTGATAATTGTTAATATATTCCAGTGTGCACATTATATATATCAGGTCAATTATTATTTTTTGTTCAGGAAGATTTGTTTTAGTTTATTTTCTCTCATTGTAGTTCTTGCATTTAGTTTATTTTAATATTTGTGAAACCACGTGGATTGAAATTGAAAGATATTGGATAATATTCCTGAACAAATAGTTATATTTTTGCTTTGCATAGGAAATAACATTGTCCTATTTTAATTTCAAGTCAGTGCCTTAAGTTCAAGGTTGTTTTGCACAAGTTGCAATTTAACCCATTTTGAAAAATAAATTTGATTGTTATTTAACGTCATGGGGTTAAAAATTCTGTTCTTTTATTTTTATTTAAACCTTTTCAGTTTTTCGGGTAATTAAGAAAGTCTGATTTCAATCACCCACAATTTTCTTTTCGCGGTTAGATTCAAGTTTTAATTCGCGACGGTAACTTTGAGGTTAACAGTTCTTTTGTTCAATAAAAATCTTTTTCCGTTGAGCTAGCTTATTTATATTTTCTTTTTCATTTAAGAAATAATTTTTGCATTTTTCAAATAATTCAATCAGTACACAGCAATACGTACAATTGGGGAATCTAATCTTAGGACACGCATCGAGCGCCGAACCTTTTCGTTGCTATAGCTGTCTCTCTCACTCCCCCTCGCCTAAGTTCTAATACATATTGGTTACTATCGATAAAACGCTTTCTCTTTCGGCAGTCGGCAAGTAACCGGCAGCGATAGCATGCAAGCCTTGTGCCTGCGGTTATGTATTTACCTCCTTATACCTATAATTCGTTGTAGGTGTAATGCGACTAATGGCGGGTTTCTGTGCACATCTGTAGCGCCTGTAATATTATGTCTAAATCTGTAACCATATATTTTAGATGCTTACAGAGTTGCAGGTAACCTTACAGATATGCATAGAATACTACCTTAAAATAGAAATATATACCGTACAAACTACTAAAGGTTATGCATATGTATATATGTATTAAGCGCGCGCTTCTGTTTGGAGTCGAAGTAGTTATTTACAACAGGAATATGACTATGTTTCAGAGTGGTAATTTATAAATGACTGCATATATACTGCATTTTTGGGGGTATCAGGATGGCACTCGTAAACACTTGCACTAATCTGCTGTAGGACCGTATTAAAGTGAAATTATTTTTATTTCACCAAAATATTTCGGATTTAACACCTCAAATATAAGTCAGGAGGTCAAAAAAATATTACAGGTTTAAATGCATCTGCATAATATACGTTTAGACATTTCAACATTTGAATTTTCAACAATACATGCATAATATATATAATACATGTAAGTAAAAAATTGTAAATGCGTGTTAATTATTCTTCATTGCGAATTTAAAGTATTTGTTTTGTTATACTTAGTATATTATACAGTTGTTGAAGAATATCTATTTCAAAATGACAAAATATTTTCTTCCTAATATGTGTAGTTAACATTATGTGTTTATTATTATTTGTTTGTTATTGTTTGCGCAAGCCCTGAAAATGCGTAGGCTGTTGGAGTAATGAAATAAATAAATAAAATATATATTCCCATAATTTGATGAAAAGCCTATTGCGCAATAAACTTTATTATTATTATTATTGCTACACAGAAACTTGTATGCATGTTTTACTGTAACGTTATATCTTATATACTTCATATTAATATCGATATTATAATAACTGGAATTATTCAAGGTAATTCTTATTACTGAACATCTGGAAAATTGTAGTCAACCGCATAATATTAATAGGTTGTTCACAAAGTTTGGATTTTTTTCTTATGTGTGACAAATAAAATGAACATAACTATAATTAAGAATTTAAAATCGGGAGATGAACGTCTGCACTCGGTTTTGAAAGCAAGAGTTTTTCTGAAAGTTGGATGTAGCATTAAAACGATTATGAATCAAACCTTTTTTTTTTAAAAAAAAAGTACCAATAAACAATATGAAGTAAGCTATGAATTAGATTATTAGTGAACTGGTCTGAATATAGGAAATTTCTCCCAATGTAAAAAATAGTAAGTATATATAAAAAAGCTGATTTCCACAGAAAATATTGTAAATTTTATAAATAAGCAAATACAATGAAATCAAATTTTATTTAAAATTGCAAATTATGTAGGTAAATGTTACGCATTAACAAAATTGGTTGCCAAAAATATGTAATATTTTTTAAAAAATGCATGTGATCACTATTTCCTAACCGGTTTGTTGGTGCAAATTTGTTAAAGATTGTAATCATTGGTATTATTTGTTTTAGAGTAATTGCTATTAATTATAACAAAATTTATTTCTTTTCTTTATAGTTCTATACCAGGATTAGTTGAATAATTCCTTGCTAATTACAAGCAAGTGTGCAATTTACATTCAGGATTAACGGGGCTAATAATACCTAATTCCAGAGTGTGGCAATTACCTGTGCTCTTAGATTGATTGGGTTTTCTAAGTATAGTTTGTATTATTTAGGTATTCTAACTTTTAAGAGGTGATTGCAATAAATATATACAAATGCAATTATCCAGTAATTACTCTGTACAGGCATTAAAATAATATCAGCATGAAATTTCTTTATACGCCTACATGCATTAATATTATTATATAGGTATAATTTCTTTTGGATTTTGTTGTTTATTAATTGTTGAATAAGCAGCGCAAGACATTATAACTGAAGCAAGATTAATTGTCATCATTAGTTAATCTCACCTTTTCATATTATACAATTGTGCCTTACTTTTACAATAACAAATTAAGTACATACATACTAAAATTGATTTCAAATGGTGATGAACATTAAACGACCGGAAATTTTAATGCAACATTAAAACAGCTACAAAATTAATTACATCGTTTTAATTTTATTTACACATATTAAATTTATTTTTTTAAACCACCAAACGTTCTTATATAGATTGTATTATGTTATAGTTATAAATATTGTAGTGATGAGCGAAACTGTGATTCTTAAATCACCGTTGTGAGTCGTGAAAGCGATTTACAAATCACGGTGATTATAAACGGTGATTGCGATCACTGTATTGACTCATCGATATTAAATCGTGTTTCGTGTATACTTCTCAGTACAGGTCTACAGGTCCTCTGGTATCGTAAACTTGTCGGAAGTTCTTCTTAGCGCTGTAAAAATGACCTTTTTTTTTTTTTTTTTAGATATCACATGGCCTTCCTTCATCGAAGATATATCTGAGTCAGCTTTTCTCAACGATTCATTACAACTTATATGAACAGGTTACAATTTAGAACGAGTGCACTAATGCAATAGCTCCGGCTATCCGGGTTATCATTAATTTGCTGTGCGCATCCGCGGGCGCTCGCCGTTGATCGTTACCGCAATCACGAATCACTGCTTTCAGAATTTTCCACTCACAGTCGTGATCCGTGATTCTCCAATCACTGTGAAAGAATCACAGTTCGTGAAATATCGCTCATCACTAAAATATTGTATTTCAATGCGAATTGTGAAACCGGCAACTTTCCTAACACACAATTAGTATTGCGTTATGTATTCATAAATCCTATCGCTACTATTTCTCGCTTTCTAAAATGGTTCAAGATCAGAATATAATGACCTTGTGGATATGGGAACATCTGCTCGTTGCCCCGTTGAGTAATATAGCGCCTGCGGCAAAATTTGCGGGGTGAGACGGGAGGAAGAGATGGCAATAGTTACGGAAACGTGCGGCTCGATGCGTGTCCTACGATTTCTTTCCACGATTGTACCCTGTGATTTAAGATCCTCAAATTTGAAAAAAAAACAAAAGAAATAGCATTTTGGTTTTGAAATAAGAGTTATGCTTCTTGTATGTTGAAACATTCTTTTATTGCACGTTTAGTGGATTTTTACACGCTTTGGGGGCGCGCTCTTCAAGTAAGAACCTGTTATTCCCTAATATTTCTTTATTTTTATAATTTCAAATTAAAACAAAATTAAACAATAAATAAACAAGAAAATTAAAGCAAGAAAAATGTTGCTTATGTTTTGATTAAATTATGGTTATGGATATTTTGAAAATAGATGAAAGTTTCAGTTGAGGGAGAAAATGTTTTAAGTTATTTAAAATATGATAAAGCTTTTGGAAACAAAACCGAAACGTCACTAAAAATTTCAATTGGAATTTTATTTTTTGTTTAACATTCCTCTAAAACCAAGAAAAACAACAAACAATATTTTTTGACATGTTCTAAACTTACGCAATAAGGTCCTTAATAAATATTATTATTCTATTAAAGAATGCAACTTTCCAGGGAAGAAATCGAAAACAATAGTTAATTAGTAACACTAATTTGTTATTTCACGTCTCATTTCTGCCACAATAAACTCTCCAAAACCATACGCAAATTATAGTCACGGGGGTGAATGCAACCAACACCGGATAAAACGAAAGGGGATGTAATTTGAAGACAAGGCGAAGGAAGGCACGAAAGGGGTGTGGTCGTCAGATTGTCGGGGACATTCCGTTCCCACCCTCTCGTTACTGTGTTAAGGTTAATTCCATACAGTGTTAACTTTCCTGTTTTAAGCTCGGGGAATAGAAAATGCGAATTTCATCGAGTTATTCCCGCATCCGCCGAAAAGTTTTCGCATGAAGCGACCCGTCGCTAGCTCCGATGACGACGGCGGAGCAGCGCTCCTTCTCCATCTTGCCCGAAAAGCCCCAGACGAAACGGTTCTCCCGCACTCACAACAACGGCCTTACTTCTACCCATCTCTATCTCCGACGGTTCTCCCTTTTCCCTCGCTTTAATTTATTGCGTTTGTTTATTTTTCACGCAAACTTATTTCCCAACTTAATTGTTTAAAAAACAATACCGAAAGCAATTCAATTTACATCCGAGTCCGGTACATAAAGGCTGGAAAATCCATTAACTACAAATAGCACAATGTGCCACGGTATTTTTTTCTTCTTCGTTCGTTCCTTTCCCCTTTCCCGTTGTTATTGTTGTTGTTCCTTCTCATTTTTATCGGTAGCCGTCGGAGCCTAGTTTACGTTTCTTTTGATCGCCCCCGTTTTAATTTTCCCTAAGCTGAAAGCGTTAATATAATCGCCAGGCGGATTACGGGAGTTCTTTAGGTTCTACTGAATAGGGGGGAAAGATTTAAATGTATTCGGTCCCTGGTTTAATCTAATCGGACATGGTTTTAACAGGTTGTTAAATGTAATTGATGGTTGAGCATGCGGTAATTAATTAACCCAAAATATAGACCTAGAAGGTGCTTTTGGTGGTAACAAATTGGTATTAAGAACTATATATTCTACAATCTAAAATATAATTCATAACGTCAAATGATTGGTGATTAGTTAAAGTATGAATCAATGTTTGCGTTATTTCCATCATTTGCAGGCTTATTTGAATCCAAATAGACACTAAAAAAAAACATCAATTCACAATCTAAAACAATATAAAGATTATAAACACTTGCCATCGGACGCTACTATTTTCAAGCAGTACTTCTTCTCATTGCTTTAACTGACGTCATATTTGTGAACTCCTTTTTAATAAATATTTCATCTATAATTCTAACCAAGCATGCCAACTGCCAACTGCTTCTGAACCAGATTTTATTAAAAGAATTGATGAAATCTATACAAGCATTCATAAGGAGAACATCGAAAGATTATGGAAAAGTTGATACCCGACCTCTATGCATCGACGATATCGGAGCGAAAAATGAATAAGCCAAAACGAGAAGATTTGAAACTGATCCTGGAGGCTAAGCAAATTTTCATCTTTTAATCGGCGAGCATGGAAAGGGCTACAGAGGCTTTGATACACACCCCTCACTAAGATCCTACACAGAATCTGGGTTTCGGATGAGACTGAAAGTCCTGAAAATAACTTCATTCAGCAAGATACTGGACTACCTTAAGGGCCTGAACTTGTTGGATGAATTCTAAGATAACATCCGCTTTACCATAGACCCTAGCGGTCGGGAAGATTAAGCAAACTATGCGAATGCTATCACTATCACTTAACTCATTAAGACCTTTAGAGCATGAATAACTTAGGAATACCTTCCAATTACAGGATGATAGATGGGGATAGTATACCTATTCCATATACATAGGTAAGACATTCGATCAAGCTATACAGACCAGTGAGCCTTACAAAAGATTACTTGAAGGAATGATGGATATGTATATTAAAGATATACATTCGAGAGAACGATCGCTTAGTAATGAGTAATATACCTACCAACTAAGAAAATCTACGAAGAGTATATTTGGCAATCTCAACAAGTTAATTTAATAGTCATAGAACGTAAAGAAGTAGCTATAGCGGCATTCCTGGATGTTGAGGAAGCATTAGACAGTGCTGCTACGAATTCAGTTATTGAGGCTTAGAACGGGCGTCGCACCAAAAGTTTTGCAGTTAGTAAGAGCTAATCTGTAAAAAGAAACATATTCAAAAATGACCATCAGAACTACTAGCGGGAAAGGATGCGCTCAAGTCGAAATTCTATACTCTTTATTGTGAGCTACTTTAGCAAATGATCTAATCCGGAAGTGAACCATGAAATTACAATGTAAAAATCGTAAATAAACGATAACCACTGGTCCGTCTTCACTTTATATATGGATATGAAATTACTATGTCTGGGATATACTGAAGATCTAGCAATAGTGGTCAGAAGCGTCTCTTCAAATGTTCGAAGTGGCACATTTATTTAACTCTAACCACTGTCAACAACAAGAGGCAGTCTAGACTCAGAAAACATAAGTTGTCCTATTTACATAAACGCGCTAAAAGCCTTAAAATCATAAGGCCGAATTGCTGAGCCGCCTGGAATGCTGGAAAACTAACTACTGTGCTCAGTCACTCCCATCCCAGCTCCACAAGATGACGGAAACCTGGTTGTAGTGGTGGGAGGAGAAGAAATCCTAATCGTTAAAGGAGCAAAGCAATCCACAATCGACAAGGGTACTATAGTCCCGGAAAAGTATAGGTAGTTGTGGGACAGAAACTAGAGTATCGGCCCTAAGAGGACTTTATTATTATACAGTACGCAATTATACACTGTAACAAATGTTGTAGTAAAATTACATGTAGAATTGTTGGTAACAAACTTATCTACAATTTTACAGGTAAATTTGGTTCATAAGGTAAAATTTCTACCATCTAGTAAATTTCACGTGCTGATGTGTTTTTCAAAGATTGTACTGTAAAATTCGTATGTAATATTTATATGAACTCTATATTTACCGAACATTGAAGTAATTTTCATATGTATTTTTATAAAGAGAGCAAGCAACTTACCTAATTCTTTTATAGCACCTAATAGGTCATACTGAATCGCTCAACCAGGGATCAAGAATGAACACGCTTACGCGAAACCTACGATTGTTTGTGACGTACATGATATCATCGAGCCAATAAGTTCGACAAACGAATAGAATTACCTACGCGCACAGATAAATAATCCAATAACCAATCACATTGCGGCGTATGAATTTCGTATTTTCCATGATATCTATAGTTTTACCCGAAAATTCAAGTAAAAACAAATAAATATAAAAGATCCTCATATTTTTACAGCAAAATTAATAGTTCACTAGTAAAATTACTTTTAAAGTGCACTAAATACCCCAAAAAAATGTCAATTTTACACTCCTAAGTAAATTTTAAGAGTAAATACAAAATTATACATGTTTTTTCCTGTATTTTCCTTTTGAATTTTTGTTACATCTTAAACTTACATGAAAAAGCTATAAATTTTACCGAAATTTCTCTTTTCATGTTAAATATCCTAGAAAAAACATGTAAAACAAAATTTACATGATTTATTGTGGTAAATTCACAACGTTATAACATGTAATATTCCTGATTTACCATGGCAAAATTACTGTAATTTTTTACAGTGTACCCATGATGACATATAGGAGGGTGGTGTGAAGGCCAAGGGCTTGGCAAGCGATGGCGGTAAAGCTCTAATTGGCATGTAAAGGTTAACTTGTGCCACAATTGCGATTAGATCATCTTTCATTACCACAATAGAAATAATTCTACCACTAGAACCATTGCATATTTACGTACAGCTCGCAATTAGTAGACTAATGTACAATCAAGAATTTCTTTCGGTATGGGTAAAGCTTAATCAATTTGTTGGTTATCAAGCACCCTCGCAGAGTCAAACCTCCTTCCTGATATTTATTACGGCGCTGGAAAAAAAAGGTTATCGTAATTCACCAGAGCGAGATTCGAACTAGCAGTTCCTCGCACTAGTCGAAACTTCTTAAAGCATTCGGCTAATAGAGGCGCTAGGAACAAAATTTGCAATAAACGAGGTACTGTAGGAGAAAAAAATTAATAATGATGCTGGGGCCAGAATATATGAAAGGACAACTATCTCGGTTAGCTTTAGACGAGATATATTCTAAAATGCGGTTTTCATATTTTACAATAGAATTATACTGGTGAGCTGATGAATATAACCTGGAAAAGCCAGTCGACACTTAAACCATGAATTCGGCAAATATTGTGGTTTGAGACTGCTGAAGCATCTAAGTTGAGTACCGAAAAGGAAATAATATTGGCCTGAGTACCCAGCCATATCAGTGTTAAAGCGCGGGTGTTCTGGCCAGAGTGGAACCGTCAAGGATGTCCATTGATTCGTATTTCGACACCATTAAACTACAAGTAACAATGTCCATCAACGAATAGATACATAATTAGTTCTACGATTAGTTGCGAAAGTTACGAAGGCAGACAAGCAAAAGAGTTGTTATGCGAATGAAGCCAGATTAGGTAACGGATCTAGCGAGGAAGGATAAGAATGCTTTATAGATTCTGCCAAGAGGAAATTCTAAATTATGTTCTGCTTCAATATGATGGTTAGCAAGGACAAGATTTCTACTACGTACTTCGAAAAATCCCAGAGCTGATACGCAAGAAATCGATCCAACTTTTATCTGTGTTAATCTGTTGTAAATGTTATAGGGTATTTCACTACTGATCATATTTACTTTCTGAAGGGAACATTCATGCGCTTGAAAAACTTGCCAATTGCAGAGGTTTCCTACAATATCTGGATCGTCTGGCTGTCTACTGTGACATTCTATATCCTTTTTTGTTATAATTTGAAAATATTTGTCACATACGTCAAATGTGTCATCAAAATTCTTAATAATCAATAAGTAGTTTTCTCCAAAATAAATCATAGGCGGTATCTTTTGGCAAACTGAGACCAAGAAAGCCTACATTTAAATTAGAGGAGGGTAGAATTTATTGTAAAGAATTTGTTAAATATCTTGGGGTTATTTTAGATGATAAACTAAATTTTAAAGCGCATATTCAATATATTACCGCGAAAGGTAGGGAAATGAGTAACAAAATTAGAGCATCGGCTAGGGTTACGTGGGGTTTAAACGGTAACGCGGCGGGTACTATTTATAGGGCCGCTATTGAACCGGCAATGTTATACGCGGGGACGATATGGGCAGACGCGTGTAAAATTAAAGAAACTAAAAAATTAATCGGCGCGCAAAGATTATTAACAGTTAGGGCCGCGAACGCGTATTCATCTATTTCGGCAGACGCGGCGTGTGTTATTTCGGGTATTTTACCAGTAAATTTAAGTTTAAGGGAACTTAAATTTCGTAGGGACGCGAATAAAATAGGGTTTGAGGGTTTGATTACGGCAACGGGAATTAGATTAGAGCCGGACGATTTAGAAAGGCGAGTAGATATAGGGGGGCAAATTCATCTCGCGAAATTAAAAAGTATTAGTTATGATAAATTTATAGGCACTTTTCGAGAGGGTTTAGAAATTTTTACGGATGGGTCGAAGGGTGAGGGTGGTACAGGGGCGGCTTTTGTTGTTTATAATAGGGGTATTGAAATACATAATCAAAAGTTTAAATCATTGCAATATTTTTCAGGCAGAATTAGTTCCAATAAATCAGGCAGTAGTTTATAGTAGGCGCGAATGGGAATTTATGCGGGACGTGAGAATTATAACAGATAGCTTATCTGTATTAGAGGTGTCAGGGAATTTAAAAAATCCGACCGATTTGTTGTTAGATACTTGGGATATGTTGCGCGAGGGGGGTATAAAACTTTTTTGGACTAGGGCTCATGTAGCTACAATCGGTAATGAGAGGGCAGATCAATTAGCGAAAGAGGCGGTATCTAGGGGAGATAGCTTGATTATTAGATTTGGGCTAATTTCGGCTAGTGTAGTTAAAAAAGCCTTTAGGAATAAACTTGATAATGATTGGCAGAGTAGGTGGGATAATACCTTAAATAGGAGGTGGACTAGGAAATTTATCGGTAGCGTCACACGTTTTAGGGAAATGAGGGTTAATTTATCGTATCAGGCGGTAGAATTAATAACAGGTCACGGTAATTTTAAATCATTTTTATGTAGAATTGGGAGGGTTAATGATTCGCTTTGTGAGTGTGGTGGGGTAGATACAGCGGGGCATGTCTTATTTGAATGTCCACTCACTGATGAGTGGCGGTCGCGTAGGGAGGTTAGGGCATTAGCTAGGGGGTTAAATTGGCCGCGACGCGAAACAGATATTAGAGATAATGAGTCGATCGAATGGTGGGAATTTTTTAGTAATGTTGCTAATGAACTAGAGAGGTTACGGCATGATATTTAGATAGTTTGTAGGGTAGCACGCTTATAAATGAATATTTTATACTCTTTAGTGGTCGGAATTGGTGTTTAAAATATAAATCTTTATTTAATTACTCTTGGTTAGAATAAGTAGGATTAAGTTATTATTAAGTATTAGAATAGGTACTGCTGTTGATTTGTTTGTTTTTTAGGTCATCATATTTCCTGTTCAGCTTCTGAATGTGTGAAAAAGGGAGCAGCTACGCGAGAACGGCAAGGCTGTCGGAATTTGAGGAGACACGGAGGCTGCTTCTTCGGCACTCAGAAGGATACTAATAATTTGCGGTCAGTAATAAAGTATGGGACTTCTTCCCAGATCCTCCCAGAGTAAGGTTGTTGCCATGGTTTTCCCTTACTCCGTGGCCATTGATTTTATATAAGTATATTATATATAATCAGTGTCCTTGGCGAATGCTGGGAGATAACGAAAGTCGTTCCATGGGCGCATTTAATAATAACTGATAGCTGACTGATTTACAGTAGACTCGCGATTATGTGAACTAATCACATTTCACATATTTTATCATTTCTCAAAAGTAGTATTCATATGGTTGCGAGGCTTCTGTATTATATTTGTGTTATTAAGAATCATAGGGAAATTATTTAGTTAGAGTGGGATCATTTCAATTGTTATGGAACCCATATAGTACTTAGAGTAGGTAGCCTCGTGTAGTACCTTTTTTAGGTGGAGCACGAGGTTAGGATGATTTGTAATAATTTAGTTTTCATAAATAAAGTATGTACCCACATTTATGACGCTGTTACACACTGTAATTTATTTCATATTTTACTTAGTTAGCAACATTTCCTCAAGCAACTATTCCATCAATTACTACGCCCCAAATCCATCTACGTTATCGTAAACACAGCCAGTCCTCAATTAAGCCTTCAGCTGTGCGCGACGACCTATGTATACCAAAGTTCCAGTAATAAATGCCACGTATATACGCGTAGACGATTTAGCCTTATCCTATCTATCACGGGCAGTCGGGAGATATTTGAGACTGGGCTGCGTTGCGTCTCCTTAATCCTCAGAGATCCCGGCTTCCGTCCGTACCCCAGCCCGCGGGCGGATCGCTTAAGTACCCGCGTGCGACTCGACCTAGACGTGCGTCGATCGGATCCCGTATTCGGACCAAATCCGACCACGTTCACTACTCGAGCCGGTTAGATAAAGGCCCACCGGTCTGATCGCGCTCAAAATTTACATATAGAACGAAATTGCTTACGTCTGGTAGGTGTACCGTGTAAACAGAGAGGATAACCCTTAGATGATCGTGGAACGAAATAATTTTTCCGCGGATTCGAAATTAATCGACGCTAAGATACTGAGATTAAGTAACCTATAGAACTTCCAAATAAATTATTATTTTGGGCTCTTTGAAAAAGAGTATTTTTTATATTAAAAAGAAAAAAATTCCTCTATAGGAAAGTTCATAGTCGTTTTGTGAATATTTCTGCAAACAAAACGAACACAATTCAAAATAAACCATAATAGACTCGTATTATTTGAAATATGTACAAAATACAAAAGGCTCACTCCCACTCCGTCTCTATCTAGTGCTAAAATGCTTATATTGTCATATATTTTAACAGATTTGGATATTCCGTACGTGCAATTGACGCACGCAGGGTTGGGTCATTGTTTCGTGGGCTTCTGTTGTCTCGGTAATCCTATAGAATCGATATAGAATTGATATATTCATATTAATTTTGTTAGTTTTTGTTGTCCCTCTGCCCCTCTGTTGCAAGTTGTGGCTCTTTGGAAAGGGAACTGAAGAATCTACACTGTTGAAAATATTACGGTGTTGGCGTTAATTTTGCGCTAGTCAAATATTTTAGTGTTGATTTTTCCAAACTTTCCCAGACGAGTTGACTACGCGTATTTAATAAACAGAAATGACTAGAATTTCGTGTGAATTCTTTGTTCAGATATGAGGATTGACAATTTTTCTAGACATTCAGAAGCGTCAACCAATCAGAATTTTCCTCGGATAGAAATATAGAAACCCACCTATTCTAATACAGTATTGCATTATACGCACCACCTGCATTGCACGTGTATCTGTTTTCGTGTTTGATTCTCCGTATTAACATATCCAAACAAACCACCAAATGTGACTGACTTGCGAAGTGTAACCTCGTGTTATTAAACGTTAATTCCAGTGGACATAAAAAAATTCAACATCTTAAAGATGTATTGGGAACATCTACTTACGCAATTAGTTTAGACTTGAATCAAATAGCATAAACATTCACTTAATTTATAATGGTTCTCAAAAATCATTTTAAAATTGGTACGTTAAGTTGAAACCAAAACTTGTGAATGAGTGGTTTTGCATATTTATAATTGAGAAAACGTCTTAAAGAGAGAATATTATAGCACTAAGAAATAGGAGTTGCATATTAAAAAGACGTTGTGTTTAGAAAATGGTGTTAAAACACCCAATAGATCGCATTCATTTAGTTAAACAGCTAGTAAATTTGTCTAGTCTAGATCAAATAAAATGTGACTAGAAGTATTTTATAATTCCACGTGTCAGTTGGACAAAATAACCCCTTAGCAATAGACAATACTTGACTATCTTTGCTCGTCAAATTTAAACTTCTATAGTTCTCGACAAAATAACACGAAAAGAGTGTGGACCTCTCCTGACTATTAAATTAGTCAAAAAAGTGTTAAAATTTTCAACAGTGTATATTTGCATAGTACAGAAATTTTCATTTGCTATTTTTTTATTCAATTTTAAAATTAGTTTCTCAAACAGGTTGAGTGGAAGAGCAGGCGTTCGTAATAACGGCGCCACTGAATCTTCGCCTGTAATCAAAAATTTAAATAATCTATATTTTTTGTTATAGTGTATAATAAAGACATTATTATTATTATTATTATTATTATTATTATTATTATTATTATTATTATTATTATTATTATTATTATTATTATTATTGTTATTATTATTAAAACTTGTTATCGAGAAATTCTGAGAAGGCTCTTAAGAAAGTTCTCGAATTATATTTTATAATACATATTTGACAAAGTCATTTTCGACTTACTAGCATAGGAAAATAGCAATCTTCATTTTGCGTTTTTAAAGCGTAATTTTAAATAAAAGCTTAGATACAGCGGGCACAAGTAGACTAAGAGAAGAACTGACGGCATTAAATGGACCTATTTGGTGTAGTTTTCGGATGTTTATTATCTAGTGATATGAATCGAGTTGATTTTGCAGGAATTTTCAATGATCTTGTGAATTATAAATAAGTGTTATATGGGCATATATAAAGAACTACTGCATTTCAACTTTAGTCTTGAAATATTCGAAATCAAGGCGGGATGGGAAAAGATAAGGCGCACTGACTTTCTCTGTTGACATCAAAGTCTTATGCCCGTGTCAATACTAATTTTATGTGTTTTTTTTATTAGATGTAAGTTGAAATATTTTATTTCTATACCATTTACTTATCATTCTGCGTGACATGACTTTACATTGCCCATTGAACTCTATTCTAAGAACATCGTACAATGTCTTACGAAAATGTAAAGCCAAGCTGTAGATAAACAATCATAATTATTGAGGTGTCTCCATTGGTTTCTAAGAAGTATCTCAAGAAAATATAATTATAACAAAAAAAAACACAAAATTAAAAGGTAAATCAGGTAAAATTATTTACAAATACGAACTAATCAGAGAGTTATCAAAATTTCATAAAATTAGCTTCGAGATAAGTGTATTTTGTGTGCATTAAAAAAATATTCAGAATATGTACTAAAAGAAGTGAAACAAAAACCGGATCCCAAAAAACTAAGAAATATCTAATTACTTGTGGAATTAAATACCATTTCATGTAATCTGAATATTTTTCCAGCCATGTTCTACACAATAAACAACCATTATGTTTAATTTAACTAATAGCTCTAAATATAATAAATATCAAAATAATCTACATCATGTTTACTGTCTTTGTTGGTGTGGTTCTTCAACGCCTAAACGTAGAGTTGTAGAAAAATGCCTGAGCGAACAAATGTAAAAATATCGGTTCCTAGTAATGGAAGGATTCCAATATCTTCCTTCTCGCTTAGTTACGCTTGCATCGTTCGGATACTTTTTTCTTCAAGTGTACTATTGTATGTCACACACAGTTCCAGTGTGAATAGAATTCATTTACAGGATGTTGTAGGTTTAGCCATTTTATTTGGTAAAAATGGGAAAATTACCATAAAGTGTGTACTTTGTGCGATCTCAGACAATCAAAACGGTGACTATCTGCGTAGATATACTCAAAATATTGATTTGGAAATGTATGTACTAATTTTATATGTTATGTTGTTTAATAAATGTTTTTTTTTTTAATTTTTATTATATTTTATTGCGTTGTATGTAATAAAAAGAGTGGAAACAGTGACGACGAACACTCTACTTCCACTCCCTCCTATCATATGGTATACACTTCTGGGGAATGGTAGCAGATACACAAAGAATATTAGTACTACAGAAACATGCGATTTGATTTTTATGCAACCTGGAATACAATGAAACATGTATAACCCATTTCAGAAACGAAAGTATACTTACCTTGTATTCTATTTACATCTTATCTGTCGCCAGTTATGTACGTAACAGCAAACACCTATTTCCCCTTAAAAGTTGTCATTATGAATATATATTAATAACAATTTCATATAAATCTCAATAAATTTACGCTTTCTACAACTATTTCTGGACTGGTGTAGTTACTTTGGGTGCCATTCAGCTTATAGAAAAGATGTATTATTTTGCTGTATATCGTTAACATTTATATCGATCTCGCACGTTCTTCGATTTATACATTTCCCTCAACGAAAACATACGATGCATGATACGTCATTTTTGTTGGAATCGACTTAATCAGCTGGCATCCAACACTAATCAGAAATTTCCAAAGATACTCTCCCTGTAATTTTATGTCGTTTAAATAAGACGTTAAGTGTCATATTACTTATTAATGCACAGGCTGACTCGAAATACAACACATGCCACGTTAAAGCGGGCTTAAAGCTGACATAATATCACATCAGCTGCATGGGGGTAATTGTTTCAGGTTAACAGCAGCTACAGCAGCGCTTGACAATGGAAGCGTCTTGTGTTACAA
This sequence comes from Protaetia brevitarsis, assembly GCA_004143645.1. Taxonomy (NCBI): domain Eukaryota; kingdom Metazoa; phylum Arthropoda; class Insecta; order Coleoptera; family Scarabaeidae; genus Protaetia; species Protaetia brevitarsis. The sequence goes on along the minus strand of RXPK01001951.1, from coordinate 1,468 downwards.
CAGGTAACCTATTTCATTGGACGAAGAGATCTTAAGTGTACAGGCATCCGTTAACTAATGCGTATATTTCGGCGTGAAGGATTATATAATCTGAATAGCAAATGTATTTACATGCATATATATGCACATATGTAGGCAATGTAAAAACGAAATTAATTTCATGTCACTGTAGTAGAAATACAAAATCACACGATATGAATGAAGGTGTTACAAACTACTGTAGGGGTGAAAAAGATTTTTTTCCCAGCAGGGAGGAAAGTGTCCACATTGTACGGAAAGTTGTACTTTACCGACCTAGAGAGGAAAAAAATAGTATTCAAACCACGTGAGGAAAGTGCTGTTGCAGTCCCTGGGCAATTACATAATATTTGCCCGCGGCCTGCAATAGAGCACTTTCCTCCCTTGGTTTGAAATATACTATACGATCAATAAGGCACTGAAATCGACAAACGCTCTAACACAGAATGCTACTTCATTGACAGCAGACAGTTTAAACACGTACTTTTGCCAGATTGGGGAGCAAATCGGAAACAACATACTGCATGTGCAGTCAGCCCAAATCCTATTGCACAATTATGAAGTGGAGAACACAGGATCTTTATTTTTAGCTCCTGTCACATCCGATGAAATTCAGCAAATTTTGTGTCAGATGAAAGCAAAACACACAAAGGATGTATATGACATGTCCACTTATGTGCTGAAACAAATCCACAAAGAAATAAGTGGGCCATTATCGACCATCATAAACAAATGCCTAGAGCAAGGAGTTTTCCCCAATCCGCTTAAAGTAGGAAAAATAATACCCATATATAAGAAGGGTGATGTCGATCACTGTGAAAACTACCGCCCAATTAGTATTCTATCAGCAATATCAAACATTTTTGAACAAGCAATAACGTCAAGGCTGGTTGAATACTTTGAACGTCAACAATTTTTTACAACAAGTCAACATGGGTACAGGAAAGAGCGCTCTACGACATCGGGTATAATGACAATGATAGAAGATATCTATAGAGCGTTCGATGCGGGCGAATCTGCAGAAATGCATATGTTGGATCTGAGTAAGGCATTTGATTCCGTTAAACATGATATCCTCCTTGACAAATTACAATACTACGGAGTAAGAGGAATAGCTTTAAAACTCTTAAGATCCTACCTAATCGACCGTGTTCAGTTGACGGAATTTAAGTGCTTACAGTCTCAGCCAGAGAAGGTGAAGTGTGGGGTACCACAAGGTTCTATTTTGGGTCCCCTGCTTTTCATAGTATATATTAATGACCTTCCTGTCAATATTAAGGGAGCTGAGATATCCATGTACGCGGACGATACAACTACATTTCTGTTGCGAGATAAGGATCAAGAAACGCTCCAACAGAAATCTGAGGCTGCCATTGACGACGCTGTAAAGTGGTTCTCTGCAAATAAATTGCAAATAAAATAAAATAAAACACAAAATCTGGTCTTTACA